>OX377618.1:48099304-48336819 GCA_947397865.1 Polietes domitor
TACAGTAGTATACCTAAGTCATACCAAAGTCATCATCATCACCCAAACAATTTTCATAGCAATTCAATTCGGTAAAAAATTGAAATCGGGAAGGATTTTTGCATTTTTTTACATTTGGGAGCAACATTTGTATGAGGGCTATATCTAAATCTGATCTTACCCACTTTCACCATTGGTTTTTTAGTTGGATTATAAGATGTTGTGCCAATTTTAAAGAAAAACGGGTACAATATCTGGATTTTAGAGCGGAAAAAGTCAAATCGGGAGCGACATTTGTATGGGGGCTATATCTAAATCTGAACCGATCATACCCACTTTCAGCATAGGTGTTTCTAGTTCGATTATAAAATGTTGTGCCAATTTTAAAGAAATCGGGTACAATATGTGGTTTCTAAAGCGGAAAAAGTGAATTCGGGAGCGACATTCGTATGGGGCCTATATCTAAATCTGAACCGATCTTACCCAATTTTTGCATACGTGTTTCTAGTTGCATTATAAGATGTTCTGCAAAATGTAAAGACAATCGGGTACAATATGTCTTTTCTAGAGTGGAAAATGTCAAATCGGGAGCGACATTTGTATGGGGGCTATATCTAAATCTGAACCGATCTTACCCAAATTTTGCATACGTGTTTCTAGTTCGATTATAAGATGTTCTGCAAAATTTAAAGAAAATCGGGTACAATATGTCGTTTCTAGAGCGGAAAATGTCAAATCGGGAGCGACATTTGTATGGGGGCTATATCTAAATCTGAACCGATTTTACCCATTTTGTGCATACGTGTTTCTAGTTGGATTATAAGATGTTGTGCCAATTTTAAAGAAAATCGGGTACAATATGTGGTTTCTAAAGCGGAAAATGTCAAATCGGGAGCGACATTTGTATGGGGGCTATATCTAAATCTGAACCGATCTTACCCAATTTTTGTATACGTGTTTCTAGTTGGATTATAAGATGTTGTACCAAATTTAAAGAAAATCGGGTACAATATGTGGTTTCTAGAGCGGAAAATGTCAAATCGGGACCGACATTTGTATGGGGGCTATATCTAAATCTGAACCGATTTCCTCCAAATTCAATACCAATGGTACTTGGCCAGAAAAAAATAACTTCTGCCAAGTTTCATGACAATCGGACAACAATTGCGACCTGTAGAGTGCGAGCAAGCTTAGATGGACAGCAGACGGACGGACTGACAGACATCGTTAAATCGACTCAGGTGGTGATTCTAAGCCGATCCGTATACTTAAAGGTGGGTCTAGCTCAATTATTTCTTGGTGTTACAAACATTTGGCGGAAAACTAACTTATAATACCCTAGACCACGAAGTGGTGTAGGGTATAAAAAACTGATTGTTTGGTGCGGTTTGTGGGCTGGCTGCATCATCGGGCCGTAGTTTTTACAAAATGAAGCCAGTCAGGCAGTTACTATGAATGGTCTTCGCTATCGTGAGATGATAACGAACTTTTTATGGCCCGAATTGGAAGATATGGATGTGGACGATATGTGGTTTCAACAGGACAGTGTCACTTGCCACATAGCTAACGAAACAATGGATCTGGCGACAAATTCAATGGCCGTGTATTCTCACGTGATGGCGATGTCAATTGGCCGCCAAGATCATATGATTTGACACCGTTGGACTTATTTCTTTGGGGTTATTAGAAAGAAAAGGTGTACGTCGATAACCACCAAATTTTCAAGAGCTAAAGAATGAGATAATTCGGCACATTAACGGCATAGAACCTCAATTTTGCCTCAGCGTCATCGAAAATTTGGACCATCGGATGGAGGACCATACAAATGTCGCTCCCCATTTGACATTTACCGCTCTAAAAACCACATATTGAACCCGATATTCTTCAAATTTGGCTTAACACCTTATAATTTAACTAGAAACACCTGTGGCTATATCGGTTCAGATTTAAATATGCATTTATTTATATATATACAAATGTTTCTCCCAAATGTTTAACCGATTTTGGCCAATCTTTACATATTATATTTCACCTATAAACATACAAGTGGATCACATCGTTCCATGTTTTAATATACCCCCATACAGATGTTCTTTCCGATTTATCATTTTTTGTCAAACACATACATTTACAGGATACAAAAAACCTACCCGATTTCACTTTTTTACCGAATTGAATTGTAATAGGATAGAAAGTGGAATTTATCATATAGTCGGCTCCGCCCGACTTTAGCATTTCCTTACTTGTTTTAATTAGATTTCTGTTTTTTATAACATAGCACAAAATTAATAGACTATGTATGTCTGTGATTTAAAAAAAAATTCAAACAGTCGTGGACCCGATTTGTATAAAATTTGCAACGCATGTTCTCCTCAATGCTGCGGGTTTTTCAGCGTCAAAATTTTGGCATTACTCAATGCAGGTTGTATTTTACGATTTTCAATTGTTTTTACAATTGTCAATTCACAGTGTTTTTATAAATAGGTACAATACGGTACGGGTTATAAAAGCTAGGGCATTACATTACATTAAAACGACGCAGTAAATTTTCCATGTAATGGTGGAACAGGGATGTTCAATTCAAATCATTGCATAAAACCATTTGGATTAAAACAAATTAGAAAATAACCCACAGTTTTTCACAAAACCAGTCGATGTTTCACGATGGGCTCATTATGGATCCTTGGTGGTCAATTGCAGCTCAATAATGTAGTGGCTTAGGAACTTGCAAACATTACAATTGGCGACAGGATTTTATTAAGAAAAGCATTAAAAATAGCACTAAAATCTTATCAAACTTAAAAACAAGTAAGGAAAGGCTAAAGTCGGGCGGGGCCGACTATATAATACCCTACACCACTCCCTGCGTATGTACCTCGCTTTGATTACTAAACCCAGGTATTTCATGAGAGCAATTTTATGTAGTTCATACAAATTATATAAATTATATTCATATAATTTATATGCTATAAATTCATCTTCAGTCAAATTTAACGAGTATGGTAAATAATATGGTAATTAATCTAAATTCATCTTCAGTCAAATTTAACGAGTATGGTAAATAATATGGTAATTGATCTAATTGTCCGACAGACAAATACAAATTATACAGTAGTATACCAAAGTCATTTCAAAGTATGGACATCACCCAAACAATTCTCATTGCAATTCAATTCGGTAAAAAAGTGAAATCGGGAAGGATTTTTGCATCCTGTAAATGTATGTGTTTGACAAAAAATGTTAAATCGGAAAGGACATTTGTATGGGGGTATATTGAAACCTGGAACGATGTGACCCGCTTTCACCATGTCTGGTGTTGGTGAAATATAATATGTAAAATTTGGCCAAAATCGGTTAAACATTCGGGAGCAACATTTGTATGAGGGCTCTATCTAATTCTGAACCTATCTTCCCACTTTCACCATAGATGTTTCTAGTTCGATTATAAGATGTTGTGCCAATTGTAAAGAAAAACGGGTACAATGTGTGGATTTTAGAGCGGAAAATGTCAAATCGGGAGCGACATTTGTATGGGGGCTATATCTAAATCTGAACCGATCTTACCCAATTTTGGCATACGTGTTTCTAGTTGGATTATAAGATGTCCTGCCAAATTTAAAGAAAATCGGGTACAATATGTCTTTTCTAGAGCGGAAAATGTCAAATCGGGAGCGACATTTGTATGGGGCTATATCTAAATCTGAACCGATCTTACCCAATTTTTGCATACGTGTTTCTAGTTGGATTATAAGATGTTCTGCCAAATTTAAAGAAAATCGGGTACAATATGTCGTTTCTAGAGCGGAAAATGTCAAATCGGGAGCGACATTTGTATGGGGGCTATATCTAAATCTGAACCGATCTTACCCAATTTTGGCATACGTGTTTCTAGTTGGATTATAAGATGTTCTGCCAAATTTAAAGAAAATCGGGTACAATATGTCGTTTCTAGGGCGGAAAATGTCAAATCGGGAGCGACATTTGTATGGGGGCTATATCTAAATCTGAACCGATCTTACCCAATTTTTGCACAGGTGTTTCTAGTTGGATTATAAGATGCTGTGCCAATTTTAAAGAAAATCGGGTACATATGTGGTTTCTAAAGCGGAAAAAGTGAAATAGGGAGCGACATTTGTATGGGGGCTATATCTTAATCTGAACCGATCTTACCCAATTTTTGCATAGGTGTTTCTAGTTGGATTATATGATGTTGTGCCAAATTTAAAGAAAATCGGGTACTATATGTGCTTTGTAGGGCGGAAAAAGTCAAATCGGGAGTGACATTTGTATGGGGGCTATATCTAAATCTGAACCGATTTCCTCCAAATTCAATACCGATGGTCATTGGCCAGAAAAAATAACTTCTGCCAAGTTTCATGATAATCGGACAACAATTGCGACCTGTAGAGTGCGAACAAGCTTAGATGGACAGCAGACGGACAGACGGACGGACGGACGGACGGACGGACGGACGGACGGACAGACAGACATCGTTAAATCGACTCAGCTGGTGATTCTAAGCCGATCGGTATACTTAAAGGTGGGTCTAGCTCGATTATTTCTTGGTGTTACAAACATTTGGGGCGAAACTATCTTATAATACCCTAGCCCACGAAGTGGTGTAGGGTATAAAAAGAACAGAACAAGAAAACATTATTCAGTTCTTCTATTCTCTTTTTGGTTGACCTGCATCATAAATGAATTGGAAAATACTTGCTGCCTACTACAGCAGATCTGAAGCTACAATCGAATTAGTGTAGCATTTTACCTACTCATATACTTGATATCATTAGAGAACACTATTTATATTCTTGATGGAATAAACAATTGTTGTAATCATATATATTTCGACACAAAACAAACAATTTGCTTTATTATACCCTACACCACTTCGTGGGCTAGGGTATTATAAGATAGTTTCGCCCCAAATGTTTGTTAACACCAAGAAATAATCGAGCTAGACCCACCTTTAAGTATACCGATCGGCTTAGAATCACCAGCTGAGTCGATTTAACGATGTCTGTCTGTCCGTCCGTCCGTCCGTCCGTCCGTCTGTCCGTCTGCTGTCCATCTAAGCTTGTTCGCACTCTACAGGTCGCAATTGTTGTCCGATTATCATGAAACTTGGCAGAAGTTATTTTTTCTGGCCAATGACCATCGGTATTGAATTTGGAGGAAATCGGTTCAGATTTAGATATAGCCCCCATACAAATGTCACTCCCGATTTGACTTTTTCCGCCCTACAAAGCACATATAGTACCCGATTTTCTTTAAATTTGGCACAACATCATATAATCCAACTAGAAACACCTATGCAAAAATTGGGTAAGATCGGTTCAGATTAAGATATAGCCCCCATACAAATGTCGCTCCCTATTTCACTTTTTCCGCTTTAGAAACCACATATGTACCCGATTTTCTTTAAAATTGGCACAGCATCTTATAATCCAACTAGAAACACCTGTGCAAAAATTGGGTAAGATCGGTTCAGATTTAGATATAGCCCCCATACAAATGTCGCTCCCGATTTGACATTTTCCGCCCTAGAAACGACATATTGTACCCGATTTTCTTTAAATTTGGCAGAACATCTTATAATCCAACTAGAAACACGTATGCCAAAATTGGGTAAGATCGGTTCAGATTTAGATATAGCCCCCATACAAATGTCGCTCCCGATTTGACATTTTCCGCTCTAGAAACGACATATTGTACCCGATTTTCTTTAAATTTGGCAGAACATCTTATAATCCAACTAGAAACACGTATGCAAAAATTGGGTAAGATCGGTTCAGATTTAGATATAGCCCCATACAAATGTCGCTCCCGATTTGACATTTTCCGCTCTAGAAAAGACATATTGTACCCGATTTTCTTTAAATTTGGCAGGACATCTTATAATCCAACTAGAAACACGTATGCCAAAATTGGGTAAGATCGGTTCAGATTTAGATATAGCCCCCATACAAATGTCGCTCCCGATTTGACATTTTCCGCTCTAGAAACGACATATTGTACCCGATTTTCTTTAAATTTTGCAGAACATCTTATAATCCAACTAGAAACACGTACGCAAAAATTGGGTAAGATCGGTTCAGATTTAGATATAGCCCCCATACAAATGTCGCTCCCGATTTCACTTTTTCCGCTCTAGAAACGACATATTGTATCCGATTTTCTTTAAATTTTGCAGAACATCTTATAATCCAACTAGAAACACGTATGCAGAAATTGTGTAAGATCGGTTCAGATGTAGATATAGCCCCCATACAAATGTCGCTCCCGATTTCACTTTTTCCGCTCTAAAATCCACACATTGTACCCGTTTTTCTTTACAATTGGCACAACATCTTATAATCGAACTAGAAACATCTATGGTGAAAGTGGGAAGATAGGTTCAGAATTAGATAGAGCCCTCATACAAATGTTGCTCCCGAATGTTTAACCGATTTTGGCCAAATTTTACATATTATATTTCACCAACACCAGACATGGTGAAAGCGGGTCACATCGTTCCAGGTTTCAATATACCCCCATACAAATGTCCTTTCCGATTTAACATTTTTTGTCAAACACATACATTTACAGGATGCAAAAATCCTTCCCGATTTCACTTTTTTACCGAATTGAATTGCAATGAGAATTGTTTGGGTGATGTCCATACTTTGAAATGACTTTGGTATACTACTGTATAATTTGTATTTGTCTGTCGGACAATTAGATCAATTACCATATTATTTACCATACTCGTTAAATTTGACTGAAGATGAATTTAGATTAATTACCATATTATTTACCATACTCGTTAAATTTGACTGAAGATGAATTTATAGCATATAAATTATATGAATATAATTTATATAATTTGTATGAACTACATAAAATTGCTCTCATGAAATACCTGGGTTTAGTAATCAAAGCGAGGTACATACGCAGGGAGTGGTGTAGGGTATTATATAGTCGGCCCCGCCCGACTTTAGCCTTTCCTTACTTGTTTTAATTGAATAGTTATTTAACTGAATAGTTTTCAGCGATCAGGCTACAATTTCCATAATTGTATTTACAATTTTCACAACATCACTAAAACCAAACCTCTTTCTAAAATGAAAACGACCACCATAAATAAACTGTAAAAATGCCGATACACGTATATACTTTTTTAACTCCTTCACAAGAATTCGTTCTCAGAACCTTGTTAATCGACTATAGTATTATGCAGGATTTGACTTTTCCGCTCTAGAAATCAGATATTTAAACCAATTTTTTTTTTTCAAATTTGTTACAGCACCATGTATTTTTCTTCCCATATATAGTAGAGTGGCTTCTTTTGTGAGGAAGGAAAAAATGCTGTTGATGTTCCCGACTAAAATGAAAGATTGGTTTGTTTTATGTGTTCTCTGTTCTGTTTTCTTGAATAAAATTCACGATGAGAATGACATTTAGAAAAAACCAGCTAGAAATTAAATTCCGATAAATTTAGTGCAATGTTTGATGTATTTTTTATAAAAACCGCGAAAATGTTAAAATTCTACCCTCTCTTCTGGGTTAAAATTCATGTTTTTGATATGGTTTGATAAGGCTCGGATATAATTTCTACCAGGTTTTTCCTAAATACCATTCTCACCGTGAATTTATTCAAGAAAAGCCTGATTTATAGAGGTTACTTTTAACGCGACCAGCTCACGGACGGACAATGATAAAAGCGAAATATTTTGGGAGAACACATAAAACAAATCAATCTTTCATTTTAATCGGAAACATCCACAACTTTTATTTTTAAGCCACTCTTATATATAGTACCCTTACAAAAATCGTTAGCGATATCACTTTTTTCCCCCTAATCAATTGTTATTGTTCTTTTTTTGGAAATTTGATCAGTTTCCTTTTAGGCTTTAGACAATTATATTTTTTCTTAATAACGTTCCTTATTTTGCATTACCCGTTCGTTAGCTAATCGCTTAATGTCTTAGCGGAAAGTAGCTTCACTTAAATTTTTTAAATTCGAAAGACATTTTTTGTGGTGTAATTTGTATATGTTGATATTTTCGGCATCAATCATGTAGGTATATGTTGGCGGAATATATTTTCGAAGAGATCCTCAAAATGCTGACATTTTCAAATAAATATGAAATACATTTTTTTCACATTTATATACAATACAACTTTCTTATACCGTGAAGCCTTTAATGGGGAAAGAATTCTTTGCGATATAAATTCTTATGAAATAAATGGCACGCAGCTACCTATCAATATTGCATAAGCAATTCCACGAGTGATTCTGATTTATTTTAAGAATTGTTTTACATACAAAGCACTGACGTTTCAATAATAATAAAATAAATTCGTATTCCCACAAAGCATTGGAATTTATAAATAATTGAGTAGTGGATGGTGGGGTGGTGGTTAGCATTTTTATTCCACATAGAGCCATTTGTGACAGTTTATAAATAGCGCTCGTCGTTTCCATCCCCTCTTTTGGATGGGAAATATCTGTTCATCTTTTTTCTTGTTGTTAAATATTAGCCAAGATATGAATTTCTTTTGCCCTTCTCCTGCCGCCCATCTTTGCATATGCTCATTGAAGTATGGATTAGGGTGGCCCTTAGTGCTGAAGAATTTTCAAAATTTAAAGTATGGGAACAATAGCACAATAACTAAGCGTTTTCAAAAAAAGTCTGACATAGTTGACTTTATTATACTCTCTTCTCTCATCCTCATTATTTATTACTAAATAGGATGATGTCAGTAAAAGTTCGGTTGGTTCTCGGTGTTTTATTTTACTTTAGTTGAAGCATTGATAATAAAGGGTGATTTTTAGCTATTATCTTTTTGGCAACACTGGTTTAAACAGCTGACGCACGTTTCGTGTTTTGTTTCACTGTCAAACATCTTAAGTTTGGTCTATAATTTAACCATGAATCGTCTCACAAACGAACAACGGTGCCAAATTTGGAGACCACGGAGACAACACAAATAAAAACCCGAAAATGTCATATTTATACAAAGCGATTTTCGGGGGTTATTTCAGATTTCAATTACGTTATAAAAACGTTTGCGCCCGAAACACAGAAATAACAATTTGCGGACAACATTTGAAAAACTAAATAAGAAATATCGTCCATTGTGTGATATTTCATAAATCCAATTATATCAAAATCTGTACCGATCTGACCGACTCAATACACATGTTTCTAGTTGGATTATAAGGTTCTGTTCCAAATTTAGAGCAAATCGAGTGATATTTGTATGGGGGCTGTATCTAAATCTGAACTGATTTGCTTCAAATTAAATAGCGTTCGTCATTCCATTTGGATGTTACAAGGAAATGCACAACGTCAAATGGGGCAAAAAGGGATAAAAAGGGAACATATCAAACGACAAAAACTAGAAACACGAAACTCGCTGTGTACATTCCTCTAATTGAGAATATACAAGTATTTTTCCAAATTCGTACCTTTAAAGGGTGATATCAGGGGGTTATATCAGATTTCAATTAACTTATAAAAACGTTTGCGCCCGAAACACAGAAATAACAATTTGCGGGCAACATTTGAAAAACTAAATAAAAAATATCGTCCATTGTGTGACATTTCATAAATCCAATTATATCAAAATCTGTACCTATCTGACCCACTCAATACACATGTTTCTAGTTGGATTATAAGGTTCTGTTCCAAATTTAGAGCAAATCGAGTGATATTTGTATGGGGGCTGTATCTAACTCTGAACCGATTTGCTTCAAATTAAATAGCGTTCGTCATTCCATTTGGATGTTACAAGGAAATGCACAACGTCAAATGGGGCAAAAAGGGATAAAAAGGGAACATATCAAACGACAAAAACTAGACACACGAAACTCGCCGTGTACATTCCTCTAATTGAGAAGATACAAGTATTTTTCCAAATTCGTACCTTTAAAGGGTGAAATGGGAATAGTGGGATAGAAATGGTCCAACCAAACGGCTGCACCTGGAATAATGAAATTCGGTGTATTCCTTCCACTGACTGTGTAGACACCTAAAATAAAGGGATTTTTCGAAATTCGTACTTTAAAGGGGTAAAATGGGATACAAATTTTAGCAACCAAATGATCGCAACTATAGTCATGCATTTCGGAGTATGCATTCCTCTGACTACGTAGACACTAAAAATAAAATGGTTTTACCAATTTCGTACTTTCAAGGGATACAATGGGAACAGAGGGATAAAAATGGTACCAACTAAACGACTGCAGCTGGAATGATGAAATTTGGTGTGTACATCCCTCTAATTAAGTAGACATATAAAATAAAGTGATAATTTTAATGGGCTATAATGGGGAAAAGAGGATAAAAATGGTACATATTGGAAGCATTGCGTCATACGAATGCACGATGGGACCAAACACCAATTTGAGAGGCAACAAGTCCAAAAGTAACGTATTTTCCAAATGAAATAATGACAGATTGTTGCCAACACTTTAAAATGGCAAAATATAAAAATTTGGAACCAGGTGGCAACTCGTTTTTTCAAACCATGCTGCCAAAGTTACTACTTTTTCTTTTGTTTCATTTTTGATATTTCAATCAAATGTAATATGAAAACACATCTATTGTAAAACGAAAGGGCACAAGCTGATATATTTTTAAACCCTACACCACTTCGTGGGCTAGGGTATTATAAGTTAGTTTCGCCCCAAATGTTTGTAACACCAAGAAATAATCGAGCTAGACCCACCTTTAAGTATACCGATCGGCTTAGAATCACCAACTGAGTCGATTTAACGATGTCTGTCTGTCCGTCCGTCCGTCTGTCCGTCTGCTGTCCATCTAAGCTTGTTCGCACTCTACAGGTCGCAATTGTTGTCCGATTGTCATGAAACTTGGCAGAAGTTATTTTTTCTGGCCAATGACCATCGGTATTGAATTTAGAGGAAATCGGTTCAGATTTAGATATAGCCCCCATACAAATGTCGCTCCCGATTTGACTTTTTCCGCCCTATAAAGCACATATAGTACCCGATTTTCTTTAAATTTGGCACAACATCTTATAATCCAACTAGAAAGACCTATGCAAAAATTGGGTAAGATCGGTTCAGATTTAGATATAGCCCCCATACAAATGTCGCTCCCGATTTGACATTTTCCGCTCTAGAAACGACATATTGTACCCGATTTTCTTTAAATTTTGCAGAACATCTTATAATCCAACTAGAAATACGTATGCAAAAATTGGGTAAGATCGGTTCAGATTTAGATATAGCCCCCATACAAATGTCGCTCCCGATTTCACTTTTTCCGCTCTAAAATCCACACATTGTACCCGTTTTTCTTTAAAATTGGCACAACATCTTATAATCGAACTAGAAACATCTATGGTGAAAGTGGGTAAGATAGGTTCAGATTTAGATATAGCCCTCATACAAATGTTGCTCCCAAATGTTTAACCGATTTTGGCCAAATTTTACATATTATATTCACCAATAGACAGACATGGTGAAAGCGGGTCACATCGTTCCAGGTTTCAATATACCCCCATACAAATGTCCTTTCCGATTTAACATTTTTTGTCAAACACATACATTTACAGGATGCAAAAATCCTTCCCGATTTCACTTTTTACCGAATTGAATTGTAATGAGAATTGTTTGGGTCATGTCCATATGTCCATACTTTGAAATGACTTTGGTATACTACTGTATAATTTGTATTTGTCTGTCGGACAATTAGATCAATTACCATATTATTTACCATACTCGTTAAATTTGACTGAAGATGAATTTATAGCATATAAATTATATGAATATAATTTATATTATTTGTATGAACTACATAAAATTGCTCCATGAAATACCTGGTTTTAGTAATCAAAGCGGTAGTAATCAAAGTCGGCCCCGCCCGACTTTAGCCTTTCCTTACTTGTTTTTTGTAAATTAGAAAATACTAACACAGATATTAATCAAAAATTAAAAAATTTTAACAATGTTATTGCCAAAAACAATACACGGCGATAAAGTGTGTTGTATATTTCATGTATGTTTAAAAGGTGCACTTTAATATGCCTATAGAATGGGCTGCAGCAAAATGCCATAAATTATGAAAATTTCTTATTTTGAATGGTTTTAAAGTTAAAAATACAGATATTGTAAAAATTTTGGTTAGAAAATGGTCGAAATGCCATTGATCTCAGCGTAGTTTCACAGAAGTGTTTATAATTAATGTATTAATTAATAAGTAAGGAAAGGCCAAAGTTGGGCGTGGCCGACTATGTAATACCCTACACCACTCTTTGCGTCTATACCTCGTTTTAATAAACGATGATTTAATATCAGTGCGTATAATTTATGCAGTCCATATAAATTATACAGTGTACATTTATATTTAACCAAATTTAACTTAATATTTAATATTTATGAATATATATTATGATACTCCAATATGTGCCACGATGTGGCTAGATACTAATTTTTGTGGAAAGAAGTTAATTATTGAACTAACGCATTTTCAAAAAGTAATAATTATTAATTAAAGTAATAAAAATTGAAAATTGGAACCAGGTGGCAACTCGTTTTTCGAAAGGATTATCAATAATCAAGATAACTGCAATACATTTCAAAGATGAGTGTGGCAGTAGATTGATCATAAGTACATGTACGGAATTTAAAGGCCTATCTTAAACTAACTACCAACTAAGTGGGCGTGGCAGTATGTTCAAAATTGTTTTCTAAACAATTTTTGTAAACAGCATAAGTACTTGTACAACACATTAAATGGGCGTGGCACTAGGTTGAGAAACTTTTTTGTTTTCTAAACATTTTCTGTAAGCAGCATAATTGTATGTACGAAATTTGAATAGTCTATCTGTTTCCAAAGATATGTTGCCTCAAAAAATCTACTACCATTCCACTGTAAGTGGGCGTGGCAACTCAAAATTTTTATAAACGACTTTGGTAACCACCATAACTACATGTACGAAATTTCATTTATTTTTACATTTTTTCTCAATATTTGTATTTGGTTTGGTTTGGCTACATTATAGCAAATCAACACATTCCTGTAATGTTACTGCACGTCTACCAAATCTACAGCCTCTGTGGAATGCAATCCATTGTAGAGAGTATATAAAGTTCGGTCAGGCCGAACTTAACCCCTTTTTTACTTGTTTAAGGATATAAGTGTTCAATAATATCTTTTTCATCCGATATGGATACCAAATGAAAGAGGGCATTTGAGCCAATCTAAACAATATTTGTAGATTTACGAAATGAAAGAAAAAATCGAAAAAAATTCCTTTCAAATTTAAATCCTTCATTATCTTTGACGGTAGCTTTATGTGTCAATTTCACACTTTTTTAGAAAATCAAGAAAACTCATATCAAAAAAAAACATTTAAGGATTAAAATGTTCTACGAAAAAGTTTGCCGTAAATTTCATTGGGGGGTTAGTAAGGACACCAAACTTGTAAATAAAGCTCGTCACTCTTAAACAGCAAAAATAAACGCCTACGAATACAACAGAAATACTGTGATCGATCATTTTCGACAAGAAAATGTTGATAGTTCTGTAGAGCGCGATAAATAAAAAGAAACGAATTGAATATTTTTTCAAACTTTGATTTGAACTGGGTTATTGTCCTGACTCAACACTATTTTGCATCTATATTTAATAGAATGCAACTTTATTTACAAATGGCATTGTGGAATTTATTACTTGGCTGCAGACTACCACGATCATGAATTCGACCATGTCAAAATTCTTTACAAGTGGCTTCGCAGCGACTTTTCAACATCAAACCCGGCCTCTATAAGGAGATGATTCTCACAAACGAACGAAAAGCACAACTCACTTGCCGAATTTTCTTTTAAAAAATCGCACCAAGCATCTTACAAGCATCTCATTGAGTTGCATATGTAAGTATGTGCATATATATAGTATAGTATCTGCATGTAGTATAGTTTTCATTTTCGCGGAAGATATGGCTAAAATTATTTTGTATGCATGACATTTTTTGCGATCTATCTAACGAATCTCGAAAAAAGGTCACTTTGACCCATAAAGAGCGGAACTAGAGGGTTAAGATATTCGACAAATATACTCCTCATAAGATTCAATAATATAGTTCTGGCCATAAGAATTCTCTCAGACATTAACTTACAACACTTTTCTCACATAGTGCCCCTTCGACCAAAAAATGGAAATTTAATCCGCTACAAAAAGAAAATCAGACCATATGGACTATAAGTTCTACTAAAATGATCTACTCCACACGCCCTTTCAGAATTATTCCATTCAAAAAGTTTAAAATTGTTGGACAGTGTAATTGTGTGATTTTTAGCAAAATATTGTACATAACTGTGTATTTTGCAGTCGTTTAATAGCAACCAAAAATAAATCACTTCGCTTGATTACAATGTTGTGTGGCGCAGAATGAGCCATCCATATGATATGAAATATTTAGAACTTTTTCAATTATTATCTTTTCTTTGTATCAAAGGGAAAACTCTCTTCCCTGACAACGAAAGATAATGCGGCCAATGATCTTTATTATCAAGGGTATTTAATCATATTTGCTGAAGATTACTGCCTTTCTCAATAGAACTATCATTCTATAAAACACATTTTTGTAGATTCCCTTATAAGTGGAGTGGTCTTTAAAATCAATAAATTAGTTACGAATCATCACAATTAATCTATAAAATAGCGTAATTAGGCAAAAAGAATATTATAATTTTCCTAGTATCTTATTGCACTTCTACTTGAAGTCGACAGCGACAGTGATGAATTCACTCCACAGTGAAGGATATATAAGATGCGGGCCGGATGAATGTCTTTTTGTTTGTTATTGAATTCTAGAAGATCAAACCAGATTTTTAAAAATTTGGAAATAATTTTCTTGCTGTTGTCTAATTCAAATAAAGTTTTGTTCAAATCGTTTTTGCGAATTTTACAAATAAGACCCACCCTGGCGTGGGTGTGTGAAAGCGTTCGACTCAATATAGGCATGGATTATTTTATAGCGTCATTTTAAAGCAACCCCCTCCCAGCCACCAAAGGAAAGTATTTTTACTGAACCAAGGAGAAACGAAGGATCGTGGTAGTGGTATCAACTTTTTAGAATCTCGCCGTTTTTTGGCATTTTGGGACACCCAAATTGCCGTTTAATCTTAGGGCGTTTTGACGAAAATTATTTTTCTAAACTTCCAACTCAACAGCTCGAAAAAAACAACGCAGCGCAATATTACAAAAAAAAAAACGTTTAGAAGTAAAGTCGTTCATATTCATTATTTCTATGAAAAAATGCTAAATGCTGGTGAGCAAAAAAGAACAAACAGGGCATAATATGATGGCCCTTTGGTTTGGCATTAGTTGGTCATAGTCTTGGCGTCTATTGTACAGTATGTGTCTATAGCTTCCGCTTCCCCCGCTGCACCACTGACAAGCTGTCTTTGCGTTCTTCCGCCTGCCGGGCGTCCGTCCATCCGTCTGGTTACCCTCGTTGGGTTTGCTACGCATATTTTTACAGTCATTTTACTGGCAATATTTGCTTTAGCATCGCGGTCTTTTCGCTCATTCCTTTATTCATCTCATAATTTCCTACTACGGTCGGTCGACATATATATGACGACGTTTTAACGTGGTGCCTTGGCATAGCCTTCCACCCCTATAGATAGGTTGTTGGTCTTGTTTAGAGGACGTGTTTGCTTGTATCTGTGCAAATATATCCTTGTTGTCCTTGCCGCTGTTTTTGTTGTTCATTATGCCGTACACTTAACGCTTAATTACACAAACAATGTTTAAAATACCAGAAACCATACCAGTCCTTGTTGCCGTTTCTATTAAAGATGAAACGTCAAAATATGTGAATGTTGGCAATACAATGAAATGATGTGAAAAAAGAACAACACGAATGAAAAAAAAAAATCAAGGAGAAAAGTTGCCATGAATTATGGAAAATTAAATTAAAAATATTTTTATGATTATGATATACATACATACATACATAAGCATTGATGACGAGGGGAAGGAATTCATAAAAAATGCGGTGGGAAGGGGAATCATAAAAGATATCGTCTAAGTGTAGTCTTTAGTACATATTATGTGGCTGCACTATATGGCTTCAGAAAATGATTTACAGCAAGTCAACAAGAGGTGCTATTTAAAGGCAATTTATTCATGATTATTTTTTTTTTTTGTTATAAAATAATAAATAATAATCTCCAAATTCTTTGAATTATTTGCTTGTATAATCAGAGTATGAATTTTTGAAAAAAAAAAATCAATTACAAAATTGAAATTCGATTAAAAATCTAATAAAAAATCCATAATACATTGTTTTTTATTTCATGGATTATTGTGTGCCTCAATGCACAAAAAAATTAAGTCGCAGGCAACATTTTGTATCTGATCAGTTTTGCTGATTATAGTTGGTAAAAGCTCCTATAGGAGTGAAACATTTGTAGTAATTCCTTTTATGAAATCGAACTTAGTTTCATGGGTGACAAACCTAACGAATTTCTGTACAAATTGCTACACTTAGCGTCAGGGCTGTGGAGTCGGAGTTGGAGTCGGAGAAATATGCTGGAGTCGGAATCGGAGTCGGAGTCAAAAAAAGATCGACTCCGAGTCCGAGTAAATAGAAAGGCAGACAAAAAATTGAATAAATAAATATTGGTCTGAGACATGTTCTGTGAAAACAATTAGATTTTTTTATAATTGTAAAAAAATAAAGTAAATGTAAAGTTAATGGGTATTCATTTATTAATGCAATTTTAATGAGACGTGCCGGCAAAAGAGCTATTACACAGTACGACAAAATCAATTTTTTTTGAGTACACATGAGAAATGTTAACAGAATATGAAAATAGGCTTAAAATAAAGAAATACGTGTCTCGGCGTTTTGCTGTAGCACGTCAGAATTTTGAGAAAATCGATTTTAAAGATTCGAAGGACCGTGGAGGATCACTTGTAACGTAGTACTATTATAAAAAGTTCCATAAAAACAGAATGGGAAAAAAATGTTTTTTTAATAAAAACAAATCCAAATTTAATTCCCTTTTCAAAACTGGCTCAAGCACTTAAATCGGTTCACCCATTCTGTTTTTATAGAACTTTTTATAATAGAACTACGTTACAAGTGAACCTCCACGGTCCTTCGAATCTTTAAAATCGATTTTCTCAAAATTCTGACGTGCTACAGCAAAACGCCGAGACACGTATTTCTTTATTTTAAGCCTATTTTCATATTCTGTTAACATTTCTCATGTGTACCAACCACTGTCGTACTGTGTTATAGATCAAGCGACTCGTTGGGGAAGTACGTATTTAATGCTGAAACGTCTAATCGAAATAAGAAGTTATTTAAAAGATTTGGACAATAATGACCTCGGATTAGCAGAAAAATATTGGGATCAATCCATTGTTCTCGAAAAGGGAAAGGAAAGTTTCAAAGCGAGAAAATGACCAATTTCAGTGGCCAAAAGTCAAAATTCAAACATATTACAATCGCTTTTACGCTGATATAATAAAATAAAATAAAATAATAAAAAAACACATCAAAGTATATAAAAATGAATTTGGTTTTTCCAAAAAAATATTCCCGTTGTGTTACATGATGTCAAAGTTGGCAATATTAAAGTGTCAGTATAAAACTGTTTACGCGGCATTTTTGGTTATCAATTTTGGAATGTGCGTTGTTATATTTGGCCAAAAAATAATATGAAGTATAAGTATAGAAAACGAAATTCTAAGTATATGAAAATTCAATATTGTCAATAAAAAACATTTGAAATTTGTCTTGGTGCGTAAAAAAATTAAAGAAGTTCAGTGCAGCCTTAGAGTGATTGTAGTAAATTGCAAATATAGTAATTATGTAAGATTTTAAAAAGTTGGCAAGGTTCGGCACGAAAATGTAAGACGGAAAATAAAATGTCGATTTGTTATGAATGTATTTAACCAAATGTGGATTTGAACTTTTGTGCTCTTTTGGTTAGCGATTGAATTTAATTGGGACTTCTCAGTCTATACTATGCCAATATCCTAACAGACTTGCCTTTAGAAAACGATTTAGACTTATGTTAAATACATTGTATGTAAGCAAAGCAACTAAATAAGGCTAAAGTATGGTAGAACCGATTATATGATAAACTAAAAACTCCCATCCTGATCTCCTGATCATAATCTATATTCGTAATATTTTCATATAACAATTCAACAAGGAGAAATTATGGAAATAGTGGAAAACTGTGGTAAATTTCATGATATTATCAACAATATCTTTCCGATTTGACTTATTTATAACACAAGTAAATATAGAAAAAATTTCACTGTTGCAAAAATGAATAGGATCATGTCTTCATATTTAGATGGTCCATAAATTCGCGGATTTCAATCTTGCAGGGGCTTAGAATGTTGTGTAGGGTATAATATAGTGATCTATGTTTCAATTCAGCCTTTGTTGGTTATTTTTAATTATGTAGTGTTAAAAGACTAAGTTAACTATTTTTGGTTCCAAGAAGGTTAACGTCCGTGAATTTCAGAAAGATTTAATTTTTTCATAATTCGTCACATTTTACACATTTCAAGCAATTTCTACACATTTTTGATAACAGTGAAATGGGTCATTTGACCAATAGTGGAATGGAAGGAACGAATATTTAAATTAGAGAAATTTGAAATGGAATTGCAAACGATATTTTTCAATAAGTAGAAGAGAGTAAAATAAGTAAGAATTCCATTATCAAGTTTTAGTGGCACGGCGAAGATTATATGTATTGGCAGAAAGAATGCAAACAAGTAAGAAGGCGTTAAGTTCGGCCGGGCCGAATCTTATATACCCTCCACCACGGAGTGCATTCCACAGTATTACCATCAGATTAAAGGATGTCGACTTTACATAGAAGTACAGTACAATATTACGAAAATTGTGATATTTGTATGCACATTATTATATTTGTTTACTATTTCAAACTATAATGTATACTTATGCGCACTGTTTAAAATCGACTACCATAAATAAATACAATGCTGTAATTGTGAAAGTGAATGTGCCTAAGTATTAGGCGATTGTCAGTCACCATTAGGAAGAAGCATTTTCAGATACAGACAAAGTGATAAGAAAAGTATAAATTTTAAAGATATTCCCATTCGCCCCATTCTCCGCCAAATGTACAAATTTCGAAAAAACCCTTTTTCGAGTATTCATAGTCAGAACGAATTTCATGATTTCAACTTCAGCGGTTTGGTTTTTATCCCTCTTTTTTATTATGTCCTTTAAAAGTACGAATTTCGAAAAATCCCTCTATTTTACGTGTCTATGCAATTAGAGGGATGTACACACCGAATTTCATGATTCTAGCTGTTGTCGTATCATTGGTACCATATTTTATCCCTTTTTGTCCCATTTCGCCCGCTAAAACTTTTAACTGTATGAAAATAAGAATTTTAATTAATAAGCCAAGGCTATCAATATTTGTATACTATATATATAATTGATATAATCTTCAATTCATAAAGTAAATATAAGGGAGCAATCATAAATACCCTAAATATTGGGGGATAGAGAGTGTATTTTCAGCTACAGTCGTTTGGTTGGTTGTATTTCCATCCTATTTTAATTTCAAAAGTATAAATTTTGAAAATACCTTATCTCTCACGTACGCAGTATCTACCATTTTTTGTCGTAAAAGCAACAAAATAAAGTACGAATTTGGAAAACAAAATATTTTACGTGGCTATGCAGTCAGAGGAATGTATACACCGAATTCCATGATTCTATCAGCGGCCATTTTGTTGGTACCATTTTTATCCCCTTTTTTCCAATTTTGCCCCTCAAGAGTACGACTATCTAAAATCTCTTTATTTTACGTATATACGCAATTAGAGGGATATACACACTGAATTTCAGCATTCTAGCTGTATTCGTTTAGTTGGTACTATTTTTATCCCCTGTAGCCATTGTATCCCTTGAAAGTACGAATTTGGAAAAAACGTTTTATTTTTCGTGTCTACGCAGTCAGAGGAACGTATACTCCGAATTTCATGGTTCTAGCTGCTGTCATTTGATAGGTACTATTTTTATCCCCTTTTTCCATTTGAACCCCAAAAAGTACGAATTTTGGAAAGTTCTTTTATTTTACGTGTCTACGCAATCAGAGGAATGTATATATCGAATTTCACTATTCTAGGTGCAGCCGTTAGGTTGGTACTATTTTTATCCCTCTATCCCCATTTAACCCCTTAAAAGTACGAATTTAGAAAAAATACTTTTATATTATGTATCTACTCTAGTAGAGGAATGTATACGCCAAATTTCGTGTTTCTATCTGTTGTCGTTTGATAGGTACCATTTTTATCCCTTTTGTCCCATTTCGCCCCCTACAAATAAAAATCACTCTATGGTGCCCTTTTATGCTATAAAGGGAATGCGCATTGCAAATATTTAGTAAATACAAGCTATTATGTTCAAAAAACATGCTGAAATGCTCTAAATATTAGGGGTATTTTCAGTCCTTGTGAGGGAAAAATTTTTCCCTCTGGGCCGATTTCGTCCATTTTCAATCCCAACCGATCTACAACCACAAGACACATTTAGGAAAAATTTGAACCTCCTAGCTCATTTCGTTCGGCCGCTATCGTGCTTTCAACAGACAGACAGACAGACGGACAGACGGACAGACGGACATGGCTATATCGTCTTAGAATTTTACCACGACACAGAATATATATACTTTATGGGGTCTCCGATGAATATTTCAAGGTGTTACAAACGGAATGACAAAGTGAATATACCCCCATCCTGGAGGTGGAGGGTATAAAAACTTTTAGTCCAGATGGTTCTCAATTGTGCGATACATCTCACGAATCAACTACTCCTGACTACTTCGAAAAGTATTTGGAGGAAACTAAGGCTAAAAGGTTCAGGAAACTTTTATCGGGAATTGGATGAAATAAAACATTTTGACAGAAAAGACAAAAATGACATGTGGTATTAGTAGCAGCTGCAATGCAAGCTACTCAAGTGAGCGTAGAGAGATTATTTTCCGCTCTAAAACTTTTAAAAAGAGATATTCGTGTAGCAACGAAAGAGGAGTTGGCAAATGTAATTTTGTTTTTAAGAACATTTAACAAAGTATGTGACAGCATATATATAAAGGGTGATTTTTTAAGAGCTTGATAACTTTTTTTTTAAAAAAAACGCATAAAATTTGCAAAATCTCATCGGTTCTTTATTTGAAACGTTAGATTGGTCCATGACATTTACTTTTTGAAGATAATTTCATTTAAATGTTGACCGCGGCTGCGTCTTAGGTGGTCCATCCGCTTAGTCCAATTTTGGCATTTCCACGTTTTTGAGTAACAGAGACCCAATTGGTGCGAACGGCGACGAATCGAAAATTGGTGGTCATCATTAACACTGGCCGATACAGCTGCGATATTTTCTTCAGTTCGCACTCTACGTAAGCGTGTTGGTGGTTTAATGTCCAACAATGTAAATTTGGTGCGAAATTTAGTCACAATAGCCCGAATAGCCGCTTCAGTGGGTCGATTAAACTGACCATAAAATGGAAGCGCGCAATGAACTTTCTTAACAGAGCACGCATTTTGATAATAAAATTCAATAATTTGCAAGCGTTGTTCGTTTGCAAGACGATTCATGATAAAATGTCAAAGCATACTGAGCATCTTTCTCTTTGACACCATGTCTCAAATCCCACGTGATCTGTCAAATACTAATGCATGAAAATCCTAACCTCAAAAAAATCACTCTTTATATGACACCAGCTGAGTCGATTTAACGATGTCTGTCTGTCCATCCGTCCGTCTGCTGTCCATCTAAGCTTGTTCGCACTCTACAGGTCGTAATTGTTGTCCGATTGTCATGAAACTTGGCAGAAGTTATTTTTTCTGACCATCGGTATTGAAGGAAATCGGTTCATTTTTATATATAGCTCCCATACAAATGTCGCTCCCGATTTGACATTTTCCACTTTAGAAACCACATATTGTACCCGATTTTCTTTAAAATTGGCACAGCATTTTATAATCCAACTAGAAACACCTGTGCGAAAATTGGGTAAGATCGGTTCAGATTTAGATATAGCTCCCATACAAATGTCGCTCCCTATTTGACATTTTCCACTTTAGAAACCAATTATTGTACCCGATTTTCTTTAAATTTTGCAGAACATCTTATAATCGAACTAGAAACACGTATGCAAAAATTAGGTAAGATCGGTTCAGATTTAGATATAGCCCCCATACAAATGTCGCTGCCGATTTGACATTTTCCGCTCTAGAAAAGACATATTGTACCCGATTTTCTGTAAATTTTGCAGAACATCTTATAATCCAACTAGAAACACGTATGCAAAAATTGGGTAAGATCGGTTCAGATTTAGATATAGCCCCCATACAAATGTCGCTCCCGATTTGACATTTGCCGCTCTAGAAAAGACATATTGTGCCCGATTTTTCTTTAAATTTGGCACAACATTTTATAATCGAACTAGAAACACCTATGCTGGAACTGGGTAAGATCGGTTCAGATTTAGATATAGCCCCCATACAAATGTCACTCCCTCCGCTCTAGAAACCACATCTTGCACCCGATTTTCTTTAAATTTGACAGAACATCTTATAATCGAACTAGAAACACCTATGCAAAAATTGGGTAAGATCGGTTCAGATTCAGATATAGCCCCCATACAAATGTCGCTCCCGATTTGACATTTTCCGCTCTAGAAACCACATATTGTACCCGATATTCTTTAAAATTGGCACAACATTTTATAATCGAACTAAAAACACCTATGATGAAAGTGAGTAAGATCGGTTCAGATTTAGATATAGCCCTCATACAAATCTTGCTCCCGAATGTTTAAACGATTTTGGCCAAATTTTACATATTATATTTCACCAATTAACAGACATGTTGAAAGCGGGTCACATCGTCCCAGGTTTCAATACACCCTTATACAAATGTACTTTCCGATTTAAAATTTTTTGTCAAACACATACATTTACAGGATGCAAAAATCCTTCCCGATTTCAATTTTTTACCGAATTGAATTGCAATGAGAATTTTTTGGGTGATGCCCATATGTCCATAGTTTGGTATGACTTTGGTTAACTACTGTATAATTTGTATTTGTCTGTCAGACAATTGGATCAATTACCATATTATATATATTCGTTAAATTTGATTCAAAATGAATTTATAGGATGTAAATTATATGAATATAATTTATATAATTTGTATGAACTACATTAAATTGCTCCCATGACATACCATAATCAAAGCGAGGTACATACGCAGGGAGTGGTGTAGGGTATTATATAGTCGGCCCCGCCCGACTTTAGCCTTTCCTTACTTGTTTTGTTTGTTTTATAAAATAAAATGTTTTTTCTTCCATTATTACTTCAAAAAATACACCACTAAATATTATTGATCTAACATCCGGAGTCGGAGTCGATACATTATAAAATGCTGGAGCCGGAGTCGAAGTCGAGCAATTTTGCCTCGACTCCACAGCCCTGCTTAGCATTCCTATGCATTCTCAGTCATAGTAAATTCCAATTTGCCCTCATATCTATCATTACTAAATTACAACATTGCAATGGTTTAGACAAGAAATTGTCTGATTATAATTATTCTTTTTTTTGCCATTATTTTGCATAATTTTTCTTTGATATACAAGAAATTATTACACTACGATAATTTTCGAAAAAGATGAAAAAATGTACTGAATATTTTAAAAGCCATGAAATTAATATCAATAAAAAAGAAGAAAAGACAAAAGAAAAAAGTGACGTAATTAAACCCACTTCAATTACGTAAAATTTTCATGAGAACAGTTTTCTTCCCTCCTCCCACACACGCACATCAGCAGAACGTTCAACATTGCGATGACTACTTCAATGAAAAGAAACACAACGCAACATGGATCATAATGAAGACCCATGAATGTTCTGCCGGACAAAGGAATGGGCAAAAAATCAAAAGAAATAATCCGTAAAGTAAACTCAGAGGTATATACAGAGGTATATACAGATATGATAAAACCTTAAATTAAGAATGTTAATTTAAAAAAATCAGAATTTACTTAGTTGAACAACCTTAAACGGTTCAAAACACACACTCATGTTTATTTTGCCACGAGTATCCTAGACGGCCACCCACTTCTCATTTTCAAAAGCTGGCAATTAGTTGGCTGTTGGCACATAGCCAAGTATATGGTTTTCTATCGGGGCATGGATATTTGTATACACTCCACGAGAGTATTATGTCTTTGTGCATTTGTTTGTAACACCCAAAAGGAAGGGAGATACACCCATTGTTAAGTACACCGATCGACTTAGAATCACTTTTTGAATTGATTTAGCAATGTCCGTCTGTCTGTCCATCTATTCTTGTAATCACGATACAGGTCGCAATTGTAGCCACAACCAAATAAAACTTTGCACAACGAAGTTTTTCGGCACAAGGACGAAATAGCGTTCGTTTAAAGAAAATCGGTTCAGATTTAGACATAGCCCCCATCAGAGCCGTGCGCAACCTCCCAGAGAGGTTTCGAACATATACTTTTTAAAACCTTCTAGACTTTCTGAAACAATAAAATATATAAATTTTAAGGTCTTTTTAAAAAAACTCGTATGAAATGGTAATTTTGCAGTAAATGAAAACACGAACATTACATAAAAAATTGTGGACACTTTCTTGAATTTCGGACAAAGTTTATGAAAAATACAAACAAACTAAACGAATTGTGCCAATTTCAGGATTGTGTAATGCTAATTTCGCTAATGGACACCACATTGTTCGGATAAGTTTCATTTTAATTAACCGATACCACTTCTTGACATTCGACTAGAGCAATATCTTATGAACTTTTAATTGTGCACTACAATAAAAGTTTGGAAATTTAATAACAAAATATTTTAGTAATTTTAAAAAAGTGTAGATAAGAATCACTATGATAACATAATGAAATTTAAAAACATTCTTAATAAAAGCAAATAATTTGTTTGATGCTTGTAGATAGCTATGATGTAACATTTGCGATGCGACATTTTTATGGAGCTGTATCTAAATCTGAACCGATGTGTCATATTTTCATCACAGATGCAACAACAACGGTTTTTGTTACTTATAATGTTTTGGGAGTTTGCAATGATAATGCAAATCCATTTCGACAAAAAATCTTTGATATAAACATATTTCTCTTTGTTCATTAACAACAAGTGATGACATATTTATCGCAAACAAATTAATTTTTCCTATAAAAGAAACTCAAAAACGATATTCACGTGTCTAAAATTTCGTTTCTAGATAATGCATTTTTTCTCTACGTGTAGGTCTCTATTATAAAATATACTTTGTAGTTGCGAATCAATAAGAAATGAGTTTTAACTTACTCAATTTTTTTATTTCTCACTTGTGTCAAATATTTTTCAGAGTTAGTTTTTTTGTACATATGTAATACGTATCATTCAAAAGAGAAACAACAAATTCAGTAACTTGGATCTAATTAAAATTTTGGAATTAAAATTTCTAGTTGTTTCTTCTTGCATTTTATCGAGTACAAAAAACTGTAAAAAATGAAGAAACATTTCCAAATATTTTTTTATTTAATCGGAATATGCGTATAAAGATTATGAATAAACATCATGTTACTCATGTCCTATATAAATTAAAAACCACAAAACTCATTAGACATCCTATTTAGACCGATACTTTGCCAAAAAGCATATCCAATTGTCTGCATTTATCACAGAAAAAATGCGGGCCTGAAGGGTTAAGCGCCGAGGAATTTTATAGTTTTTTGTTTAATATTTCTTCAAAATGTGTATCGAGGGCTTTTATTCAAAAGTGGCTATGAACCATTTTCTCGAAAATGAGTCCTTTGTCATATAAAATTGGAAAATATTTTTTTTTAGTTAGTTTTTGACTGCGACGATTTTATTTAAAACATTTTTCTAGATTTAGGGCATATCGTACTATCAAATTCCATTATTTCTCGTTAATAGCATTTTGATTCCACATATTTTTCGCGAAAATATCCAATTTGTCTTTTCTGTTTACCGTGCCCTACCACTTTTTGTAAAATATTTGGAAAAGGGATACAAATGGAACCAATCTGACGGATGAAGCTGGAATCTTTAATTTGCTGTGTACATCACAGAAAATGCGTTGTTTATACAACATTGCCAAGATTTCATGGAGTTTACAACAAATCTTATTTATATATTTGGGCATAAATAGCTATGTGCTTATTTCACCATTCATAGTGCTCAATTTTAAACATACAAAAGTGGTTATGAATAATAGGAAATTTCGAAAACTTTTTAATCGTTGCAATTAGTAATCCTTTTTATATTAAACTGTAGAAGAATGATTAATAATTTCTCTTCAAATTAAGGGGAAAATCAGTTTTTTCGCTCTCCTGAAAAGTCATGTTTTTGTACATAGCCACTTATGAATATAAGTCCTCGATATGTATGTATGTAATTTCAAGCAACTATTTGAAAAAAGAAGTTCTACACTTAGAGTACAAGTCTGTTAATAAAAGCAGCGATTGTCTGCTACCTTTCAGCAAACTCTTTTCTGCTATTACAGCTTTTTTGGCATAACAGCAGTTTTCTGCAATCTTACATCACCATTCACACTGCAGTCTGCTGAAATTGGCTGCTGTTAATTAAAATATATAAATATATAAGCGTTCATAAGCGAGTTTAGTTCGAATTTCCTTTTATATTAGCTTGGGGCAATATGCGTATCATTAAAAAGACAATCGCGATATCTTTCCGTGGTAATAAATAGCTTTATAATAACTTCTATTCAAAAAAGTATTGTTAACATGTATATCTAAGTGGTCATACTATTCTGTACAAATGCTTTAAGTTTTGTCTATATTGCTAAAAACAGCAAACAGCTGTTTACCATCACAGCAGATACAAATCTGCTGTCTCTTTTTCAGCAGCAGAAAATCTACTTTCTTTTACTGACAAATTCCTTTGAGTGTACTGAGAGATGGATTACTGAAATGTAATTTTACCGACGATGTCTGTCGGACGAATGTATCAAAATAGTTCTCGAAGATGCTCGCAATAAAATATGAATGGTTTCCAAACGCTCACGTAATCACACATAATCAAATTACCGTCATTTATCATTGCGCCATAGACTGACTAGACTTCACGGGAAAAATTGAACATTAATTGAAAATTTACTAAAATAATTAACAGGATCACCTGCTTTATTTTTTGTAAAAGTACACTCAGAAAAATAGCATTCCTAAATCTGAGTAAAATTCATACTGCAATTTTGTTCAACAATTTTACTCGAGTTCAGTAAAGATTTCCTAAAAGGTTAGAAAATTATCTAAGTGTGAGTAAAGATTCCTCCTTTCAAAGCCATAGTAAATAGTTCATTTACTAGAAAACGGGTAGTAGATTTACTTAAAAACATTTCTTTGGATCTAATAAAAAATGCTAACAATTGAGTAAATTCATACTTATGTGGAGGAATATTTCCAAGGTTTTAAGTGAGAAAAAAAATCTGAAATTTTTTGTATGGAGTAAATAATATTTAGGAAATTTTAACTTAACAAAGTGTTTTTTCCTAAAATGAAGTTAAAATCTTCATACATTTAAGTATTAAAGAACTTATAAAAAGCATTTGAAATTATTTAAAAAATTATTGAATATTAATCTACGAAGCAATTCTCGTTCGTTTGCAGAGACTTATTTCTTAAATACTTTACTAATTATTCTAAACAACCACGGCGGAGGCGCCTATCTCGCCTTCGCAACATGAAGTAATAACTCAACTCTTTATGGCAGAGGTATAATGAAGATTTTGAGAAATATTTCATGTTGTCATTTTTTGTATCAGTTTTGCATACTCAGAACTAATTGTTTGATTTTTTTAGTTAAATTGAACTTATTTTAATTTCACCCTTTTCCTTGTATCAAATAAAATGTTCCTCAGTTTAAGTAAAAAATACTTGTTGTATGGCAAAAATCAGCAAAATTTTACTAAGATTTAGTAAAAATTTACTTAGTTTTAGGACAGTTTTACTTAAATTTAGTAAAAATTATTTTTGTTTTAGGCGAAATTTACTTGTTGTTATTTATTCAGCAAAATTTATTATTTATTCAGCAAAATTTTACTTAGATTTATTATAAATGTACTTGGTTTGAGGAAAAACTTACTGGTATTTTCCTCAGTTTAAGTAAATATGTACTTGGTTTGAGGAAAATTGAACTAGAATCAACTTCAAAGCAAGTAGGAAATATTGCTTTAGCGCTATACGAAGTTCAATTTTCCTAAATTTTAGTTCATTTTAACTCATTATAGGGTTCACTTTTTCATGAGTGTACATTAGCGCGTACCAGGTTACAAGTAAAAAAAAAAAAGTTCGCCGTACACGTTCGAATATGAAGTATTATTGAAAGGTAGTTTCAAAAAAAATTTTTTTATTTTTTTATGCCGAACGTAGGGGTCGCGCTTTTACATTTTTCTATATAACTTCTGCATTTATAAACGGATTTTAAAGTGTGATACATCGATGTTTTTGTCCGATTTTTTTGTCTTTGAAGTCATTGAGATCAAACATGATTCATGATTTTATGCGAGCTTTAATTTTCGATTATTAGAGTGGTACATTAGGGTAGTAGCAACTGAGAAATGATGGGTAAGTACCAGAAGGGGGTGCTTGAGCTCAATGACTTCAAAGACAAAAAAATCGGCCTCGTCGAGACAAAAACATCGATGTATCACACTTTAAAATCCGTTTATAAATACAAGTTATATAGAAAAATGTAAAAGCGCGACCCCTACGTTCGGCATAAAAAAATAAAATTTTTTTTTTTGAAACTACCTTTCAATAATACTTCATATTCGAAGGTGTACGGCGAACTTTTTTTTTGAGGTACGCCCTAGTGTACATACCACATATTTTAGCAGATTTTCTTCAAATTGCCAACTATTTCAACTAGAAAGTCCTGTGGTGAAAATGTGTTAGATCGTTTAAGATTTATATATAACTCCCATACAGATTTCGCCCCCGATTTGACTTTTTCCGCTCTAGAAACCACATATTCAGATTGTCTTCACAAAACATCTTATATTTAAACAAGTAAGGAAAGGCTAAAGTCGGACGGGGCCGACTATATAATACCCTACACCACTCCCTCGTATGTCTCTCGCTTTGATTACTAAACCCACGTATTTCATGGAAACAATTTTATGTAGTTCATACAAATTATACAGTTACTATAAATTCATCTTTAGTCATATTTAACGTATATTGTACAGACAAATACAAATTATACAGTAGTAATAGGATGAATCGGACCGACCAAAAGGGGGCCGATAACAACATTTTGGGCCTGGTCCAAAACATGGGCCTATGTATTTCTCATTCACGGTAGGTATTCCTAGTTGAAAAATATCATGATCTGCAAAATTTGATGAAGATACGATGTAAGATGTAGTTTCTAGAGCTGTAATAGATAAGATTGGGCCCCATTTGGGTTATACCAAAGTATGGACATATGGGCATCTCACAAACAAGTAAGGAAAGGTTAAAGACGGACGCCCTTCCTATCATATTACAATTCAATTCGGTAAAAAATTGAAATCGGGAAAGATTTTTGCATCCTGTAAATTTATGTGTTTGACAAAAAATGTTATATCGGAAAGGACATTTGTATATGGGTATATTGAAATCTGGAACGATGTGACTCGCTTTCACCATGTCTGTTTATTGGTGAAATATAATATGTAAAATTTGGCCAAAATCGGTTAAACATTCCGGAGCAACATTTGTATGAGGGCTATATCTAAATCTGAACCGATCTTACCCGCTTTCACCATAGGTTTTTTAGTTGGATTATAAGATGTTGTGCCAATTATAAAGAAAATCGGGTACATATGTGGTTTCTAAAGCGGAAAATGTTAAATCGGGAGCGACATATATATGGGGGCTATATCTAAATCTGACCGATCATACCCAATTTTTGCCTACGTGTTTCTAGTTGGATTATAAGATGTTCTGCAAAATTTAAAGAAAATCGGGTACAATATGTGGTTTCTAGAGCGGAAAATGTCAAATCGGGGCGACATATGTATGGGGGCTATATCTAAATCTGAACTGATCTTACCCAATTTTTGCATACGTGTTTCTAGTTGGATTATAAGATGTTCTGCAAAATTTAAAGAAAATCGGATACAATATGTGGTTTCTAAAGCGGAAAATGTTAAATCGGGAGCGACATATGTATGGGGGCTATATCTAAATCTGAAGCGATCTTACCCAATTTTTTGCATACTTGTTTCTAGTTGGATTATAAGATGTTCTGCCAAATTTAAAGAAAATCGGGTACAATATGTGGCTTCTAGAGCGGAAAAGTGAAATAGGGAGCGACATTTGTATGGGGGCTATATCTAAATCTGAACCGATTTCCTCCAAATTCAATACCGATGGTCCTTGGCCAGAAAAAGTAACTTCAGCCAAGTTTCATGACAATCGGACAACAATTGCGACCTGTAGAGTGCGAACAAGCTTAGATGGACAGCAGACGGACGGACGGACAGACGGACAGACAGACATCGTTAAATCGACTCAGCTGGTGATTCTAAGCCGATAGGTATACTTAAAGGTGGGTCTAGCTCGATTATTTCTTGGTGTTACAAACATTTGCGCGAAACTAACTTATAATACCCTAGACCACGTAGTGGTGTAGGGTATAATTAGGAACACTTACGGTGAAAATATGTCAGATAGGTTCAGATTTCTATATAGCTCTTTTCAAATTTCACTCTCGATATCACTTCTTTCACTCTATAAACCACATATTTTAACATATCTTCTTCAAATCTTGCAAAATATCTTTATATTTAAACTGCAAACACCCATGGTGAAAATGGTTATCTATCCACTAGAAATGTCCATGGTGAATATAGGTCAGATCGGTTCAGATTTCTATATAGCTCCAATTAAAATTTCACTCCCGATATCACTTTTCCCACTCTATAAACCACATATTTTAACAGATCTTCTTCAAATCTAGCAAAATATCTTATATTTAAACTGCATGGTGAAAATGGGTCAGATCAGATTTTCAGATAGCTCCCATACAAATTTCGCTCCCAGATTGAATTTTCCGCCCCTTCAAAATGAGAATAATACGTTTACTTGATCTAAAAGAACTTATTGTGAAAGTGAGTTACTTCATTCCATGTTTGGATATAGCCCCGATACAAATATTCTTCTCGATATGACAAATTGGACCAGGTCATATTAGCCTTTTATTAGGAAACATACAAAAAATATTCCTGTTTTCACTTTTATACCGAATTGAATTGTATTCGGATAGAAAGTGGAGTGTATCATATAGTCGGCCCCGCCCGACTTTAGCCTTTCCTTACTTGTTCAATAGTGCAAATGTTGTGAATTTCACTTTCAAGTAGAGCAGTAAAAAAAAATAAATTATTTTTATTAAATCTATTTCTGTTGGCATGAAAACGCAAAAAATAGAAAAGCGACAAAATTTTAAATTTATCTACCATTATTTCTAGACGATATCGCCCAATCCACGGACCGTCATAAAACCCAAATTTGCAGCCTACAGTGAGTGTCATTAATATTCCACATTAGCATTGGTGAAAGATGAAGCGCCCATTAATCCATGTACGTTATTTTAACATAAAACTTTATTTTATAATCTTAATTAACCATTAGATTAGCTTTAAAATCCGTCAAAAAAATAACATATTATTTCATTTACATGAAAAATTAAGCGTCAATTATATTCGGTTTTTCTTCAAAAAGGATAACACTACTCAACAAAATGAAAAAAATTTCATGTACTCCGGATGCGATAATTTTTTCTGTGTAGATAACCTTGACATGAGCTCGAAAAACGCAATAAATTTTTTTTTTCGTTTGGTTTTTGTTTTATTTTTTTTTTTTTTAATTTAAAAATTTTTTTTGGTTAATTTGGTTCGTCCGGCATAACTCGGGAACCACTAGCCCGATTTAATTGAATTAAATTTTAAAACAATATATGAACAGATTAAGGGAATTGTAATTTTAAATTTTTTAAAATTTAATTCAATTAAATCGGGCTAGTGGTTCCCGAGTTATGCCGGACGAAACAAATTAACCAAAAAAAAAATTTTAAAATTTATCTACACAGAAAAAATTATCGCATCCCGAGTACATTTTGACTGTTGACTAGTGTAATTAATAAGAGGGTAACTCTACAAGATTTCGACCCTCATCGATTTTGATGAAATTTGGCACATACATTCTTCTAGTGGTTGCGGGTAATATACCGTTTACCGTAGCTCAAAGTAGTTAGTGGTTTAAGTTTTACAGTGGTCCAAAATTGGTTATCTCGGAAGTTTTTTTTTAAGAGATGGCTTCCTTATTGATATCTTAACTTTGTATCGAGATTTTAATTAGATGTTAACAAAAGCAAATAAGTAAAGCATGAAGTCAGCCCTGATAAATGATACTCTACACTACTCCCTGCGTCTGTACCTACTATTAATTACTAAACTCAGGTGTTTTAATATCTATGGAACGATTTTATGTAGTTCATGTAATTATACAGTATAGATATTGTAACTTCGTTTTGGAAACAAGTATAGCAATAATTTTCATAAAGATTGGCTGTAATATGTTGAACCTTGAGTGCTATGTAAACAAATAAAAAAAACACACTTTTACTGTAAATTCCGGTACTGAAACATGAAGTGGAAAGTACGCCTAAATTTGTCTCGGAGGCCTATTTGAGTGGGGTCTACATCCAACCGAGGACCCATGTGTATGGGAGGCAATATGAAAACATGGATCCGTGTGGTCCACTTTCACAGTAGGTGTTCGTTTTCATGTATAGCTAACTCGGTTTAAGAAAAAACTTAGTAGAAAAGCCGCAGAGAGTGTAAAATCCAGAACATTTTTTTCTCCATCTCACCTTTATTATTGAATTGTTGAAAGGCCCCACAAATTCGATGACCTTGTTGCAGCAATGCCGATATGTAAGTGTGTCCTCGCTCTTGTAATCACACCGTCAAAGCAATAAATTTATCACCATCTTTGAAAGCATTTTGTAAAATTACAGCGCGAAAAAAACAGCAGTCACTTTATTCCTGCGGATTAAGGCAAATTAGAGCGTAAAGTGTTTTTGGTGCCACAAAAAATAAAAACCAAAATGAAATTACGCCGAACACGAAAAAGTGGGTCGGATGTTGCGTCTAAAACATTAGGTCGTGTTTGCCTCTTTAACAGCCTAAATGAACATCCTAACGCGAAGAATTAATAAATTCCATTCGCTTGGTTTTTTGAGCTGGGGCGGTGCGGGCCGGTCTGTGATGTAAAAGAATTAGACCATAGCAATAGCATAACAAACAGTGAAATTCGTGTTTTTGTCGACTTTTCCCAGTTGAAAATGTAAAAGAAAAGTTTAACAGTCAAAACCAAAGGGACAAGTTGTGACATTCACACTAAATAATGTCAGTGCAAAATTTTCTTTCATCTACCATTTTTGGACATTTTAAAAGGGGTGGGGATGGGGGAGAAATGTGCCAGAAATGTGTGGATATGATTATGGTATCCTCCGCCATACTCCTGTTGCGAGATTTTCAATACCAACTAAGGATATTATGAAGTCGTCGTAAGTACCGTATATTATGTAATGACCACTGTGGGTACTTGCAGAAAATTTACAAATATGTTTTTTGTAAGCATCCTAAAATTAAAATAATGGTGGGGAGTCTTTATTATGCTATCATGTACTCGGGGTTCGTGCCCTTCTCTTTTCAAACTGTTTTTCCACTACAATAATTACACTGTCCAACAGCATTTTTGGAACAGAGTAGCGACCCTATAATTCTGTAAGGGCTTGTTGAGTAGATCATTTTTGTAGAATAAACTTATAGTCCAGCTGGTCTGAGTTTCTTTTTACCGCATGTCAAAGTTTTCATTTTTTGTCGAAGGTAGCATTATGTTAACTGAAACAAGTAAGGAAAGGCAAAAGTCGGGCGGGGCCGACTATATAATACCCTACACCACTCCCTGCGTATGTACCTCGCTTTGATTACTAAACCCAATTATTTCATGGGAGCAATTTTATGTAGTTTATATAAATTATACAGTATAAATTATACTATAAATTAATCTTTAGTCATATTTAACGAATATGGTTAATAATATGGTAATTGATCCAATTATCCGAAAGACAAATACAAAGTATACAGTAGTAATAGGATGAATCGGACTGACATTTCAAAAGGGGGCCTATAACTACATTTTGGGCCTGGTCCACAACATGGGCCATTATATTTCTCATTCACGGTAGGTATTCCTGGTTGAAAAATACCATGATCTACAAAATTTGATGAAGATCCGAAGTAAGATGTAGTTTCTAGAGCTGTAATAGATCAGAATGGGACCCCATTTGGGTTTTACCAAAGTATGGACATATGGGCATCTCCCAAACAAGTTAGGAAATGCTAAAGACGGACGGACTTTCTATCTCATTACAATTCAATTTAAATTTTTTCAAAAATAAAAAATTAAAATCGGGAAGGACTTTTGCATCCTGTAAATGTATGTGTTTGACAAAAAATCGGAAAGGACATTTGTATGGGGGTATATTGAAACCTGGAACGATGTGAACCGCTTTCACCATGTATGTTTATTGGTGAAATATAATATGTAAAATTTGGCCAAAATCGTTTAAACATTCGGGAGCAAGATTTGTATGAGGGTTATATCTAAATCTGAACCGATCTTACTCACTTTCATCATAGGTGTTTTTAGTTCGATTATAAAATGTTGTGCCAATTTTAAAGAATATCGGGTACAATATGTGGTTTCTAGAGCGGAAAATGTCAAATCGGGAGCGACATTTGTATGGGGGCTATATCTAAACCTGAACCGATCTTACCCAATTTTTGCATACGTGTTTCTAGTTGGATTATAAGATGTTGTGCCAAATTTAAAGAAAATCGGGTACAATATGTCGTTTCTAGAGCGGAAAATGTCAAATCGGGAGCGACATTTGTATGGGGGCTATATCTAAACCTGAACCGATCTTACCCAATTTTTGCATACGTGTTTCTAGTTGGATTATAAGATGTTCTGCAAAATTTAAAGGAAATCGGGTACAATATGTCGTTTCTAGAGCGGAAAATGTCAAATCGGGACCGACATTTGTATGGGGGATATATCTAAATCTGAACCGATCTTACCCAATTTTTGCATACGTATTTCTTGTTGGATTATAAGATGTTCTGCTAAATTTAACGAAAATCGGGTACAATATATCGTTTCTAGAGCGGAAAATGTCAAATCGGGAGCGACATTTGTATGGGGGCTATATCTAAATCTGAACCGATCTTACCCAATTTTTGCATAGGTATTTCTAGTTGGATTATAAAATGTTGTGTCAATTTAAAAGAAAATCGGGTACAATATGTGATTTCTAAAGCGGAAAAAGTGAAATAGGGAGCGACATTTGTATGGGGGCTATATCTAAAACTAAACCGATCTTACCCAATTTCAGCATAGGTGTTTCTAGTTGGATTATAAGATGTTGTACCAACTGTAAAGAAAATCGGATACAATATGTGGTTTCTAAAGTGGAAAATGTCAAATCAGGAGCGACATTTGTATGGGAGCTATATCGAAATCTGAACCGATTTCCTCCATATTCAATACCGATGGTCCTTGGCCAGAAAAAATAACTTCTGCCAAGTTTCATGACAATCGGACAGCAATTGGGACCTGTAGAGTGCGAACAAGCTTAGATGGTCAGCAGACGGACGGACGGACGGACGGACAGACAGACATCGTTAAATCGACTCAGTTGGTGATTCTAAGCCGATCGGTATACTTAAAGGTGGGTCTAGCTGGGTGGGTGTTACAAACATTTGGCGCGAAACTAACTTATAATACCCTAGACCACGAAGTGGTGTAGGGTATAAAAAGTGTTATAAGTTAATGTGTGAGAAAATTCTTATTATCAGAATTTGTAGTGGCATTTCACGAGGATCATTTTTGTAGAATATCTTAATCCTTAACTATTTTCCTTATGGGTCAATTTAAACCGTTTTTCGAGAAAATCAAGAAAAGTCATTTCAAATAGGAAATTTAAGGATTAAAATATTCTAGGCACATGTTTGCCGGGAAATTTCAGTGGGGGTCTCCGAAGACACTAAATTTGTAAATAATGATCTTCGCGCTTAAATAGGATATTTTTAAAAAAGATATTTAAATTGGATATTTTTGCAAAATTTTCATTTCGCGAGAGATATAGCTAAAATGATTTTGTATGCATGACATTTTTGTTTTGTAATTTTCTCGCGATCTATCCAACGGATCCGGCATATGTTTTGCGTGTATATTAAGATGTATATATTTGCATGTATATTAAGAGTCGCGAAAAAAGCTGCGGTTGTTGCATAAATCCAAAATTCGCGGTTGCAATTGCATTTATTTCAACTTTCTCTATCTGGGTTTCTGAATCAATTCTGTCACAAATATTCCCCATTTAGTCAGCAATCATATGCCAAAACAATCCTAGCATTCTCTATATGATAAAAAGTTACGCGGGATTTTCTGAAGACACTTTTACAATTTTTGATTTTACAGCCAACATTTATCCTATTTCAGTCTTACTTTTGACCCGCGATAAAAAGAAACTCAGACCAGGTGGACTATAAGTTTATTCCACAAAAATTATCAAATCAACAAGCCCTTTCAGAATTATATGGTCGCTATCCTGTTCCATTCAAAAAGGCTTAATTTATTGGACAGTGTTATATTTTTAGATTATTTTAGAATTATTATTTGAATTTTACTGGTTGGAAAAAATAAGTTATATTAAAACAAAGAAGAAGAATAAAGAAAACAAATAGAAAACTAAAATGTGGGTTAAATGTTCTCCAAATTCGTGCTTTTAGGTACAAAATGGAGTAAAAGAGTTACAAATGATACCAAGCAAACAATTGTAGCTAGAATCGTAAGTTTATGTATATATTTCATTGTGAACGCGAAAGATGATAGAAATGTTCGAATTCGGATGTTCGAAAATCGTATTTTTAGGAAAAAAATGGATTGAAATTCGACTGTGTGGATGGTTGGAAATGAAAACAAGTAAAAACGGCGTTAAGTTCGGCCGGGCCGAACTTTATATACCCTCCACCATGGATTGCATTCCACAGAGGTTGTCGGTTTTCGTAGAAGTGCAGTAATATTACAGGAAAATATAATTTTTTTAATATAGCCAAACCAAATACAAATATTGAAAAAATAATTTTATAAATAAATGTAATATTTTAATTATTTCAAACCATTATTTATTTCAAATCAAAAAATAAATATTCTTATATTTATATTTTCAAAAATATTTTCAAAGCCATAAATATTGGTAGATAGTGGGTGCTCAAGTTGGTTGTATTTCCATTCTATTTAAATTCCAAAAGTACAAATTTTAAAAATCCATTATCAGACGTACATAATGCAAAATAACCTAACTTCATGATTCAACCAATTTTTGCCGTAAAAGAAAAAGTACGAATTTGGAAAAAAACTTTTTATTTTGCGTGTCTATGCAGTCAGAGGAATGTATACACCGAATTCCATGATTCCAGCTGCGCCCATTTGGTTGGTACCATTTTTCCCCCCTTGACGTTTCTACGCAATTAGAATTGCATCATTCTAGCTGTAGTCGTTTAGTTGGTACTATTTTTATCCCTCTGTACCATTGTATCCCTTGAAAGTACTAATTTCGAAAAATTCGTCTATTTTCCGTGTCTACGCAGTCGGAGGAATGTATACTCCGAATTTCATGACTCTAGCTGCGGTCATTTGATTGGTACTATTTTTATCCCCTTTTTCATTTTAACCCCAAAAAGTACGAATTTCGAAAAATCAGTCTATTTTCCGTGTCTACACACTCAGAGGAATGTATACTCCCAATTTCATGACTCTAGCTGCGGTCATTAGATTGGTACTATTTTTATCCCCTTTTTTCATTTTAACCCCAAAAAGTACGAATTTTGAAAAATCCGTGTATTTTACTTATCTACGCAATCAGTGGAACGTATACACCGAATTTCATTATTCTAGGTACAGCCGTTTGGTTGGTACCATTTCTCCCATTTTACCCATTAAAAGTACGAATTTGGAAAAAATACTTTTATATTATTTATCTACACAATTAGAGGAATGCACACACCGAATTTCGTGTTTCTAGCTATTGTCGTTTAATAAGTACCATTTTTATCCCTTTGCCCCATTTCACCCCCTACAAATAAGAATCACTTTATGGTGCACGTTTTTGCTATAAGGGGAATGCGCATACCAAATATCAAGCAAATATGAACAGTCATATCCAAAAAACATGGTTAAAAACGCTTAAATATTAGGAATTATTGTGGGTATTTTTAGTCCTTGTGAAGGAAAAATTTTTCCCTTTGGGCCGATTTCGCCCCATTTCAATCCCAACCGATCTACGACTATAAGACGCATTTATGGAAAATTTGAACGTTCTAGCTCCTTTCGTTTAGATGCTAGCGTGCTTTCAACAGACGGACAGACGGACAGACGGACGGACGGACATAGCTAGATCGTCTTAGAATTTTATGACGATCAAGAATATATATACTTTAGGGTCTCAGGTCGATATTTCAAGATGTTACAAACGGAATGACAAAGTTAGTATACCCCCATCCTGGAGGTGGAGGGTATAATGAGCGGCAGCTGCCGGAATGGAAAACTTTCTTCCTTAACTAGGAATGAAAATAGCCGCAATTATATCTAATATGTATACACGGAAATAGATTCATTACCACAACCGCATTTTTGCCCCAAACGAATTTTTGTAGTTCCACGTACTATCACAATATTGCATGGGTGATTCCATCAGTATAATCGCCTTTTTGTTGCAACTGTGCATTTTCAGTACTGTGAACTGAAATTATTTGCTGCAGAGACAATAAATCTAGAATGTTTTGGTACATTGAACTATCAACAAGGTATCTGCAACTAAATTGTTATGTATATATATGTTTTTAAATTCGATAGTCCAGATTACTATCACTGGTTTCTGTGACCATTTGTTGATTGAAAAAATTTATTGTATTCTAATATCCTGACGGAAATTCATTACGAAAACATGGTTTTACTATTTTGAATGTTTTATTTATTACATTTTAAAATACAGTATAAAATAATAATTAATATTTCCATACAACAAATTCCAAATATGTGATGCGAATTTTACACTTAGGATTTTTAATTCAACAATGTCTGGTTAGAACTAGCTCTGGAGGAAGAAATGTCTATCGAAGCACCATGTTTGTATAATTTTAACACACTAGAGAATAATATAAATTAATAAAATAACTCAATCTATCCAATAGCAGGTGCACTATTTTCAGATACAACCAAACAAAACACTACATTTATTTTCAAAAGTTACAATAGGACATATTGTATGTCTTGTCATTTATTTTGGTTCGAGACCATAGGTTGTGCCGAAGTCTTCAGCAGAACCCAAAATTAGCAAAGAAGGCAAAGTGAGACCTTTATTGTTGCAGCTGAAAGTTGACTGCGCAGTTTCGATGGGCGCTACACCATCTCATCAGAACTTTCGCAACGAATGTATGTCTTTGACTTAAATCAGGGTTCATATTAGTACCAGCGGTCACATATTTCTAATGAGAAACGCTGATAAACAAAATATTCCACCGAACTAAGTCGACACACTAAAAATCTCACTTTGCCAATTCAATACAATACACACGAGGTACAGTGAAGACGGGACATACCGTACAACAACAACCTTTGCATTGTTGCGAGCGATGCGAGCACATGCACAACATTGAATTGGCAAAGTGAGATTTTTAGTGTGTCGACTTAGTTCGGTGGAATATTTTGTTTATCAGCGTTTCTCATTAGAAATATGTGACCGCTGGTACTAATATGAACCCTGATTTAAGTCAAAGACATACATTCGTTGCGAAAGTTCTGATGAGATGGTGTAGCGCCCATCGAAACTGCGCAGTCAACTTTCAGCTGCAACAATAAAGGTCTCACTTTGCCTTCTTTGCTAATTTTGGGTTCTGCTGAAGACTTCGGCACAACCTATGGTCTCGAACCAAAATAAATGACAAGACATACAACATAACAGACCAACTATACATACAAACAACAACAATAGGACATATTTTTATACACTCCACGAGAGTATTATGGCTTTGCGCATTTGTTTGTAACACCCACAAGGAAGCGAGATAGACCCATTGTTAAGTATACCGCTCGACATAGAATCACTTTCTGAGTCGATTTAGCAATGTCCGTCTGTCTGTCTGTCCATCTATTGTTGTAATCAAATTACCGGTCGCAATTATAGTCCGATCTGGGGCAAATCGGTTCAGATTTAGATATAGCCCCCATACAAATGTCGCTCCCGATTTGACGTTTTTCGCTCTAGAAACCACATATTGTACCTAATTTACTTTAAATTTGGCACAACATCTTATAATCCAACTAGAAACAACTATGCAAAAATTGGATAAGATCGGTTCAGATTTAGATATAACCACCATACAAATGTCGCTCCTGAATAGACATTTTCCGCTCTAGACTTGACATATTGTACCCGATTTTCTTTAAATTTGGCACAACATCTTACAATCCAACTAGAAACACCTATACAGAAATTCGGTAAGATCGTTTCAGATTTAGATATAGCCCCCATACAAATGTCGCTCCCGATTTGACATTTTCCGCTCTAGAAACGACATAGTGTACCCGATTTTCTTTAAATTCTGCAGAACATCTTATAATACATATTGTACCCGATTTTCTTTAAATTTGGCACAATATCTTATAATCCAACTAGAAACACCTGTGCAAAAATTGGGTAAGATCGGTTCAGATTTAGATATAGCCCCAATACAACTGTTGCTCTCAAATCTTTAAACGATTTTGGCCAAACTATACACATTATATTTCACCTTTCCGATTTAACATTTTCTGTCAAACACATTCTTTTACAGGTACAAAAATCCTTCCCGTTTTCACTTTTTCACCGAATTAAATTGTATTTGGATTGAAAGTGGAGTGTATCATAGAGTCGGCCCCGCCCGACTTAAGAATTTCCTTACTTGTTATACCCTACACCACTTCGTGGAATAGGGTATTATAAGTTAGTTTCGCGCCAAATGTTTGTAACACCACGAAATAATCGAGCTAGACCCACCTTTAAGTATACGGATCGGCTTAGAATCACCAGCTGAATCGATTTGCCGATGTCTGTCTGTCTCTCCGTCCGTCCGTACGTCCGTCCTTCCGTACGTCCGTCCGTTCGTCTGTCCGTCTGCTGTCCATCTAAGCTTTTTCGCACTCTACAGGTCGCAATTGCTGTCCGATTATCATGAACTTTGGCAGAAGTTACTTTTTTTGGCCAAGGACGATCGGTATTAAATTTGGAGGAAATCGGTTCAGATTTAGATATAGTCCCCATACAAATGTCGCTCCCGATTTCACTTTTTCCGCTCTAGAAACCACATATTGTACCCGATTTTCTTTAAATTGGGTACAACATCTTATAATCCAACTAGAAACACCTATGCAGAAATTGGGTAAGATCGGTTCAGATTTAGATATAGCCCCCATACAAATGTCGCTCCCTATTTCACTTTTTCCGCTTTATAAACCACATATTGTACCCGATTTTCTTTAAAATTGGTACAACATTTTATAATCGAACTAGAAACACCTATGCCGAAAGTAGGTAAGATCGGTTCAGATTTAGATATAGCCCCCATACATATGTCGCTCCCGATTTGACATTTTCCGCTCTAGAAACCACATCTTGTACCCGATTTTCTTTAAATTTGGCACAACATCTTATAATCCAACTAGAAACACCTATGCAGAAATTGGGTAAGATCTGTTCAGATTTAGATATAGCCCCCATACAAATGTCGCTCCCGATTTCACTTTTTCCGCTCTAGAAACCACATCTTGTACCCGATTTTCTTTAAATTTGGCACAACATCTTATAATCCAACTAGAAACACCTATGCAGAAATTGGGTAAGATCGGTTCAGATTTAGATATAGCCCCCATACAAATGTCGCTCCCTATTTCATTTTTTCCGGTTCAGAAACCACATATTTTACCCGATTTTCTTTAAAATTATCACAAAATTTTATAATCGAACTAGAAACACCTATGCTGAAAGTGGCTATGATCGGTTCAGATTTAGATATAGCCCCCACACAAATGTCGCTCCCGATTTGACTTTTTCCGCTCTAAAATCCACACTTTGTACCCGTTTTTTCTTTAAAATTGGCAAAACATCTTATAATCCAACTAAAAAACTATGATGAAAGAGGGTAAGATTGGTTCAGATTTAGATATATAGCCCTCATACAAATGTTGCTCCGAATGTTTAACCGATTTTGGCCAAACTTTACATATTATATTTCACCAATAAACAAACATGGTGAAAGCGAGTCACATCGTTTCAGGTTTCAATATACCCCCATACAAATGTCCTTTCCGATTTAAACTTTTTTGTCAACAACACACATTTACAGGATACAAAAATTCTTTCCTTTCTCACTTTATTACCGAATTGAATTGCATGCGGATAGAAAGAGGAGTGTATCATATAGTCGGCCACGCCCGACTTTGGCCTTTCCTTAGTTGTTATATAAATAAAGTCATTCAGATTCATCTGATAATTATGAATTGATATATTAGTATTTATACACTCCACGAGAGTATTATGTCTTTGTGCATTTGTTTGTAACACCCAAAAGGAAGCGAGATAGACCCATTGTTAATTATACCGATCGAATCACTTTTTGAATCGATTTAGCAATGTCCGTCCGTCTGTCTGTCCATCTATTCTTGTAATCACGATACAATTGTATCGCAATTGTAGCCAGAACCAAACTAAACATTGCACAACGAAGTTTTTCGGGACAAGGACGAATTTGAAAAAAATCAGTTCAGATTTAAATATAGCCTCCATACGAATTTCAATCCCGATTTGACTCTTTTCATTATAGATTCCACATATCTTAAAAGATCTTCTTCAAAATTGGTAAAACATCTTATAATTCAATTAGAAAAATCTGTGGTGAAAATGTGTTAGATCGGTTCAGATTTATATATAGCTCCCATACAAATTTCGCTCCCAATTTTACTTTTTCTGCTCTAGAAACCACCTATTTTAACAGATTTTCTTCAAAATTGGAAAAACATCTTATAATTGAATTAGAAACACCCGTGGTAAAAATTTGTTAGATCGGTTCAGATTTATATATAGCTCCCATACAAATTTCGCTCCCAATTTAACTTTTTCCGCTCCAGAAACCACATATTTTATTTAGATTTTCTTAAAATCTTGCAAAATTGACTTTTGATATACTTTTTTCGCCCCAGAAACCGCGTATTTTCACCGAGTTTGTTCAAATTGAGCATAACACGTTATACTTGAACTGGAAGAACTTTTTGTGAATGTTAGTCACTTCATTACAAGCTTGGATATAGCCGCAATACAAATATTCTTCTCGATTTGACAAATTGGACAATTGCCTATGGATATTTGCCTATGATTAGGAAACATACACAAATTCTTCCAGTTTTCACTTTTTTACCGAATTGAAATGTATTTGAATTGAAAGTGGAGTATATCATATAGTCGGCCCCGCCCGACTTTAGCCTTTCCTTACTTGTTTTCTTTTTAATTTGCTGTAAAGCGTCTCACTTCGTACATCAGCCCCACAATATTTTAGCTTTGTAGTCTTTTGGTTTTTGAGATAAATTTACTACAACGTACTTCTTTTGTTTAATTTCCAAATTTGCACGCTTATTTTATTAAAAGTGTATAATGTTTGACAATATACTGAAAATTTAGTTTATTGTTATTCGTATATTGTAACAACTAATTATTGTTTGTGTAATGCACATTTTTGGTAGTGTTATCCAAATTCAATTAATATTTTGTATATTTATGAAAATGATTACTACAACCAACAATACTGTTATAGTTCAATTCCTTCCGATGTTGGAATAATGATCAATAAGTGACGACAAAAAACCAAGTTTTTTGGTGTAAATTGCATTGTTAGAACTAAATCACTTGTTATCATCCCTAATTATTGATACTAAAGTATTTTTTCTGTGTAAAAAGTAGTTGTCACAATTGTACGAGCTAATCACAAAATATTTTTATTATCTTCTATTGATATAGCCAATGTTGTCCTATAAATGGGAGAGGTCTTAAAAATTAACTAATTAATTTTAATTCAAAATTATAATGATGAAACATCACAAGTATGGAAAGGAAGGCGGATACAATCTCTCTCAACCTGACTGCACGGATAAAGTCGGTCGGCCCGACCGACTATATCATATCCTTTCACTTTCAACGACATTGCAATTTGATTCGGTGAGGATTTTGAAATGTGTTCTATATCATGGACCGATGATATCCACTTTCACAATGCATGTTTCCAGGTGATATATAAGATATTAAAATATGTATCATATAAACCGATTTGACCCATTTTCGCCACAGATGATTTTAGTTGTAATATAAGGTGTTGTGCCAAATTTGATCAATCAAAATAGGTTACATTATGCGTTTTTCTAGAGCGAAAAAAATTAAATTGGAATCGAAGTTTTTATGAGAGCTATAACGAATCTGAATCTGACAGACAAGCACACAATCGGTATACTAAACAATGGATCTATCACATATACTACTTTTTCAAATCGGTTTAAATATTCTTTATTATATGCATGTATATAAATTGAGCTACTATTTGGAGGGTATATTAAATATGTGGTATGTTTTGCCAATTGCGCTTTGTGTATACTCTTAATAGTATTAAAATTGTTTTAAACACAATATGTTGGGGAAAATATGACCATTTTTCAGATCCTGTACGTAAGCAAATTATTTTCGCGATATGCGGGAGGCTAGAGAAACGAATCTACAGCAGAGATAAAAGTCGACTAATTTTGATCCGACTAGACGCTGCATGTCACATCAAACCCGGCCTCTATAAGGAGATGATTCTCACAAACGAACGAGAAGCACAACTCACTTGCCGAATTTGCGTTTAAAAAATCTCACCAAGTAATAAAGTACACATGCCATTTTGCATTCTATTAAATATAGATGCAAAATGGTCTTGAGGCAGGACAATATCCCAGTTCAAATCAAATATTGATTACAGACCAAAACAAGTAAGGAAGGTTAAAGTCGGGCGTGGCCGACCATATGATACCCTACACCTAGTCAATATACCCTGTGGTGTAGTGTATAAAAAGGTCGTTACATTTGAACCGGGTATATGTATACTACAAATTTCATAATTCTATATATAAATCTGAACCGAGCGCCCCGTTAGTCGAGTTGGTAGCGTGCTCGGCTATCATCGTGGGGGCTGTGGGTTCAATTCCCACCAGAGGCTCTGGTCTGTCGCTACAATAACTAGCTACAATGGTCTTAGTCACCCCGGCTCAATCCCTGGAAACAAAATTAGAATATAAATCTACTTTGTATTGTAATTCATAATAAATAAATTAAAAAAATCTGAACCAATCTGACACGTTTTTAGCACAGATTTTCTGAAATATAAGACGCTTTCCCAAATTTGATGGAAATCTATTAAATATGTGCTTTCTAGAGCGGAAAGAATTAGTTCGGGGGAGTCATTTATATGGAAGCTATATATAAATCTGAACCGATTTGACCCAGTTTCGCCATGGATGTTTGAAATACGAGCTGGTTTGCCAAATTTTAAGCAAATAAGTTCAAATATGCTATTTCTAGAGCGGAAATAATCAGTGGCAAAATTTGTATTCGAGCTATATATATCTGAACCGATCTGGCCCATTTTTACCAGAGCTGTTCCTAGTTGAAATAAAATTTGTTTTACCAAATATGAAGAAAAAGTGTTGAAATATGTGGTTTCTAGAGCGGAAATAATCAAATCGGGGAGACATTTGTGTGGGAGCGATATATAAATCTGAACCGGGTCATATCGGTTGGCATAGATATTTATAGTTGAAATATGATCTGGTTTGCCAAATTTTAAGAAAATCTGTTAAATTATGTGGTTTATAGAGCGGAAATAATCAAACAGGGGGAAACATTCGTATGGGAGCTATATATATCTGAACCGATCTAACACATTTTCATCACAGGTGCTTCTAGTTGAACTGTAAGATATATTGCCAAATTTTAATTTTATTTAATTTATTTATTTTTTTTTATTATGTTTCCTAATCATATGCTAATATAACCTGGTCCAATTTGTCAAATCGAGAAGAATATTTGTATTGGGGCTACATCCAAACTTGTAATGAAGTGACCAACTCTCACAATAAGTGTAGAGAATAATATGTATTTTTTATGGGAGCTATATATAAATCTGAACCGATCTAACACATTTTTCCACGGGTGCTTCTAATTGAATTATAAGATGTTTTGCCAATTTTGAAGAAAAAAGCGGTAAAAGTCAAATTGGGAGCGAAATTTGTATGGGAGCTATATATAAATCTGAACCGATCTGACCCTTTTTTACCACATGTGTTCCTAGTTTAAATATAAGATGTTTTGCCAAATCTGAAGACAATCTGAGACAATATGTGGTTTCTGGAGCGGAAAAAATCAAATTGGGATCGAAATTTGTGTGGGAGCTATATATAAATCTGAACCGATCTAACACATTTTTATCACATGTGTTTCTAATTAAATTATAAGATGTTTTGCCAATTTTGAAGAAAATCTATTAAAATAGGTGGTTTCTAGAACAGAACAAGTCAAAAAGGCGTTAAGTTCGGCCGGGCCGAACGTTATATACCCTCCACCATGGATTGCATTCCACAGAGGCTGTCGATATTCGTAGAAGTGCAGTGATATTACAGGAAAATATAAATTTGTTAATATAGTCAAACCAAAAACAAGTAAGGAAAGGCTAAAGTCGGGCGGGGCCGACTCTATGATACACTCCACTTTCAATCCGAATACAATTCAATTCGGTGAAAAAGTGAAAACGGGAAGGTTTTTTGTATCCTGTAAATGTATGTTTTTGACAAAAAATTTTATATCGGAAAGGACATTTGTATGAGGATATATTGAAACCTGGAACGAAATAGGTGAAATATAAAATGTATGGTTTGGCCAAAATCGGTTAAACTTATGGGAGCAACATTTGAATTTGGGCTATATTTAAATCTGAACCGATCTTACCCTCTTTCACCATAGTTTTGTTTAGTTATTGTCAGATGTTGTGCGAAATTTAATGAAAATCGAGCACAATATGTGGCTTTTTAAGCGGCAAAAGTCAAATCGGGAGCGTCATTTGTATGGGGGCTATATCTAAATCTGAACCGATCTTACCCAATTTCTACATAGTGTTTCTAGTAGGATTATAAGATGTTGTCCCAAATTTAAAGAAAATCGGGTATAATATATGGTTTTTAGAGCGCAAAATTCAAATCGGGAGCGACATTTGTATTGGGCCTTTATCTAAATCTGAACCGATCTGTCCGATATTCACCATGGGAGTTTCTAGTGGGAATATAAGATGTTTTACCAAATCTGAAAACAATATGATACATTATGTGGTTTCTAGAGAGGAAAAAGTCAAATCGGGAGCGAAATTTGTATAGGAGCTATATATAAATCTGAACCGATCTGACCGATATTCACCATGGATGTTTCTAGTGGAAATATAAGATGTTTTACCAAATCTGAAGACAATCTTATACATTATGTGGTTTCTAGAGCGGAAAAAGTCAAATCGGGAGCGAAATTTGTATGGGAGCTATATATAAATCTGAACCGATCTGTCCGATATTCACCATGGGAGTTTCTAGTGGGAATATAAGATGTTTTACCAAATCTGAAAACAATATGATACATTATGTGGTTTCTAGAGAGGAAAAAGTCAAATCGGGAGCGAAATTTGTATGGGAGCTATATATAAATCTGAACCGATCTGACCGATATTCACCATGGATGTTTCTAGTGGAAATATAAGATGTTTTACCAAATCTGAAGACAATCTTATACATTATGTGGTTTCTAGAGCGGAAAAAGTCAAATCGGGAGCGAAATTTGTATGGGAGCTATATATAAATCTGAACCGATCTGTCCGATATTCACCATGGGAGTTTCTAGTGGGAATATAAGATGTTTTACCAAATCTGAAAACAATATGATACATTATGTGGTTTCTAGAGAGGAAAAAGTCAAATCGGGAGCGAAATTTGTATGGGAGCTATATATAAATCTGAACCGATCTGACCGATATTCACCATGGGTGTTTCTAGTGGAAATATAATATGTTTTACCAAATCTGAAGACAATCTGATACATTATGTGGTCTCTATAGCGGAAAAAGTCAAATCGGGAGAGAAATTTGTATGGGAGCTATATATAAATCTGAACCGATCTAACACATTTTTACCACAGGTGTTTCTAGTTATAATATAAGATGTTTTGTCAATTTTAAAGAAAATCTATTGTAATATGTGGTATCTAGAGTGAAAAGAGTCAAATCGGGAGTGAAATTCGTATGGGGGCTATATATAAATCTGAACCGATTTTCTTCAAATTAAATAGCGTTCGTCCTTATCCCGAAAAACATCGTTGTGCAAAGTTTCATTTGGTTCTGGCTACAATTGCGACCTGTATCGTGATTACAAGAATAGATGGACGGACAGACAGACAGACAGACAGACAGACAGACAGACAGACAGACAGACAGACAGACAGACAGACAGACAGACAGACGGACGGACATTGCTAAATCGAATCAGAAAGTGATTCTAAGACGATCGGTATAATTAACAATGGGTCTATCTCGTTTCCTTTTGGGTGTTACAAACAAATGCACAAAGACATAATACTCTCGTGGAGTGTATAAAAAATACAAATATTGAACAAAATAATTTTATAAGTAAAGTCTACCAATATGTTTACATATCGATATAATACTTCTAGTCAATTAAAAAATAAATATTCTTATATTTATACTTTCAAAAAGCTTAAATACCATACATATTGGTAGAGAACGGGTGCTACAATTGGTTGTAGTTCCATTCTATTTTAATTCCAAAAGTACAAATTTTGAAAATCCATTATCTCACGTACATAGTGCAAAATGTGCATAGTAAAATTACGAATTTGGAAAAATGTTTTTATGTTTCGTGTATATGCAGTCACAGGAATGTATACTGCGAATTTCATGACTCCAGCAGCAGTCATGTGGTTGGTACTATTTTTATTCCTTTTTTCCATTTTAACCCGAAAAAGTACGATTTTCGAAAAATCCGCTTATTTTACGTGTCTACGCAATCAGAGGAATGTACACACCGAATTTCGTGTTATTAGCTGTTGTCGTTTAATATGTACCATTTGTATACCTTTTTGCCTCATTTCACCCCCTACGAATAAAAATCACTTTATGGTTCACGTGTTTGTTATGGGGGGAATGCTCATACCCAATATCAAGTAAGTACAAGCAGACATATTGAAAATATATTGTTAAATACTCTAAAAAATTAGACGTTATTATGGGTAGTTTTAGATCTTGTGAGGGAAAAATGTTTCCCTTTAGGCCGATTTCGCCAATTTTCAATCCCAACATTTATGGAAAATTTGACCTTCCTAGCTCATTTCGTTCGACCGCTATCGTGCTTTCAACAGACATACAGACGGATATGGCCAGATGGTCTTAGAATTTTACCACGATCAAATATATATATATTGTGAGGGAAAAATGTTTCCCAATTTCAATCCCAACATTTATGGAAAATTTGACCTTCCTAGCTCATTTCGTTCGACCGCTATCGTGCTTTCAACAGACATACAGACGGATATGGCCAGATGGTCTTAGAATTTTACCACGATCGATAATATATATACTTTATGGGGTCTCCGATGAATATTTCGAGGTGTTACAAACGGAATGATAAAGTGAATATATCCCTATCCTTAGGAGGATGGTATAAAAAGTAAAATTGGGAGCTAAATTTGAATGGGAGCTATATATAAATCTGAAGCGATCTGACCCATTTTTAGCACAGGTGTTCCTAGTTTAATTGACAGATGTTTTGCCAAACCTGAAGACAATCTGATACAATATGTGGTTTCTGGAGCGGAAGAAGTCAAATTGGGAGCGAAATTTGTATGATAGCTATATATAAATCTGAACCGATCTAACACATTTTTACCACAGGTTTTTCTAATTGAATTATAAGATGTTTTGCCACTTTTGAAGAATATCTTTTAAAATATGTGGTATCTAGATTGAAAAGAGTCAAATCGGGAGTGAAATTCGTATGGGGGCTATATCTAAATTTGAACGCATTTTCTTCAAATTAAACAGCGTTCGTCCTTGTCCCGAAAAAATTCGTTGTACATTGTTTCGTTTGCTTCTGACTACAATTGTGACCTGTATCGTGATTACAAGAATAGATGGACAGACAAACAGACGGACATTGCTAAATCGATTCAAAAAGTGATTCTAAGTCGATCGGTATAATTAACAATGAGTCTATCTCGCTTACTTTTGGGTGTTACAAACAAATGCACATAGACATAATACACTCGTGGAGTGTATAAAAACTAAAACAAATGAGCGTTGGCACGACAGAAGTATTGCTGGGTAACTATACCTGCATATACACATACTTACATATGCAACTCAATGAGATGCTTGTAAGATGGCATGTGTACTTTATTACTTGGTGCGATTTTTTAAACGCTTCTCGTTCGTTTGTGAGAATCATCTCATTCTAGATGCCGGATTGATGTTGAAAAGTCGCAGCGAAGCCACTTGAAAAGACTTTTGACGTGGTCGAAATCATGGTCGTGGTGGTCTGCAGCCAAGTAATAAATGTCATCATGCCATTTGTAATTAAATTTCCATTTTATTATATAGATGCAAAATGGTCTTGAGCCAGGACAATATACCAGTTCAATTCAAATATTGATTACAGACAAAAAAAAATACAAACGAAAAAACTAAAACAAATTTTTTAATAATTGGTTGAAATAGGCTTATATTAAAGAGTATTGAACTACTTGCCAAAAAAACGAAAAAAAGAATTAAAAATAAAAACGAATTGCTCCTTCCCTTTTCCTAAAATTGGCAAATAAATTTCGTAGTAGGGGCGAACGAATGAAAGAACGAGCCAGTAAATCAGCCGAAACCGACTAATGTTGTTGAAAGCCGCTTTCGACAACCCATTTTGGGTACCGCCGCCGCCGTTAATTCTGGGTCAGCTTGTATCTCTGATCTTTAGTAGGTATATAATAAGTTTTTATTAAAACCTGTAAAAAATCCCCTACAAAATTATATTGCTACGCAGAAATATCCAACTTCGCTTAATCACATTTGCTGTTGTAAAGCAAATTTCTTTATTTCAAGGATTTTTCTTTTCATAGATATGAATGCATTCAAAGTGCACTGCAACTCACAAAATTCATGTGTGTATGACACACAGAAAAGAATGACCATATTACTTATAAAGGGTGATTTTTTAGCTATTATATTTTTGGCAACACTGGTTTAAACAGCTGACGCACGTTTCGTGTTTTGTTTCACTGTCAAACATCTTCAGTTTGGTCTATAATTTAACCGTGAATCGTCTTACAAACGAACAACGCTTGCAAATTATTGAATTTTATTATCAAAATGCGTGCTCTGTTAAGAAAGTTCATCGCGCGCTTCCATTTTATGGTCAGTTTAATAGACCCACTGAAGCGGCTATTCGGGCTATTGTGACTAAATTTCGCACCAAATTTACATTGTTGGACATTAAACCACCAACACGCTTACGTAGAGTGCGAACTGAAGAAAATATCGCAGCTGAAAATATCGGCCAGAGTTAATGTTAATGATGACCATCAATTATCGATTCGTCGCCGTTCGCTGCAATTGGGGCTCTGTTACTCAAAAACGTGGAAATGCCAAAATTGGACTAAGCGGATGGACCATTTGAGGCGCAGTCAAGGTCAACATTTGCATGAAATAAACTTCAAATATTAAATTATATGGACCGTACTATCGATTCAAATTAAGATTTCATGCGTTTTTCTGAATTTTATGTGTTTTTTTGAAAAAATTTCCTATTGCTTTTAAAAAATCACTCTTTACGAAAGTAACGAAATGACAACAGAAACGTATTTGTTATTACGAGGGTTGTATGATGTTAGCGTGGATCGGTTAAAATTTAACTTAGTGTACGTAATATTAAAATAAAGGAAAAAAACGTTAAGTCTATACGGTTGAATGTGTAATCCACTCCACAACGAAGTGTAAGGAAAAACAAAATGCGACAAATGACAATTTTTTTCCCTTTTATTTTCGATTTTGTGAGCAATATGTTTGGTACCACTTCTGTACAATTTTTATTCTTAAAGGAATGTCCACAATACATTTTTATAATTCCAGCCATTAGCTTGCTACCAATCTTGATCTTGGTACCATTTTTATCACTTACTCGTAAGGGGTGAAATGGGGCAAAACGGGATACAAATGGTACATATCAAACGAAAACAGTTAAAAGCACAAAATTCGGTGTGTACCTTCTTCTAATTGAGTAGATACATAATATAAAAGTATTTTTTCCAAATTAATACTTTTAAGGGGTAAAATGGGAATAGAGGGATAAAAATGGTACCAACCAAACGGCTGCTCCTAGAAAAATCAAATTCGTTGTATACATTCCTCTGATTGCATAGACACGTAAAATACATGGATTTTTCAAAATTCGTACTTTTTGAGGTTAAAATGAAAAAAGGGGATACAAATAGTGCCAATCAAATGACCGCAGATAGAGTCATGAAATTTGGGGTATACATTCCTCTGACTGTGTAGACACGGACAATAAACGGATTTTTCGAAATTCGTACTTTTTGGGGTCAAAATGGAAAAAGGGGATAAAAAATGACCGCTGCTAGAGTCATAAAATTCGGAGTATACATTCCTTTGACTACGTAGCGATGGAAAATAAAAAGTTTTTTCCAAATTCGTACTTTCAAAGGATACAGTGGGTACAAAGGGATAAAAATGGTACCAACCAAACGGCTACACCTAGAATAATGAAATTCGGTGTATACATTCCTCTGATTGCGTAGACACATAAAATAAACGGATTTTTCGATATTCGTACTTCTATGGGTTAAAATGAAAAAGGGGGTACAAATTGTACCAATCAAATGACCACAGCTAGAGTCATGAAATTCGGAGCGTAGACACGGAAATAAACGGATTTTTCGAAATTCGTACTTTCAAGGGATCCAATGGTACAGAGGGATAAAGAGCTAGAATGATGAAATTCTAATTGGGTAGAAACATCAAATAAAGAGATTAGATAGTCGTACTCTTAAGGGGGTAAAAATGTTACCAACAAAATGGCTGCAGCGGAGTCACGGAATTCGGTGTATACATTCCTCTGAATGCATACACACGCAAAATAAAAAGTCTTTTCCAAGTTCGTACTTTTTCTATTTCGGCAAAAATTGGTTGAATCATGACGACTACGTACGTCTGATAATGGATTTTCGAAATTTGTACTTTTAGAATTAAAATATAATGGAAATACAACCAACTGTAGCACCAACAATCTACCAATATTTATGGTATTTATGCTTTTTGAAAATATAAATAGAAGAATATTTATATTTTGAATTGACGTATTGGTAGCCTTGCCTTATAAGCGTGGTTTGAAATAATTAAAATATTATACTTATTTATAAAATTATTTTTTTAATATTTGTAATTGTATTGTATTGGCTATATAAAAAAATTATATTTTCCTGTAATATTACTGCACTTCTAAGAAAATCGACATCCTCTGTGGAATGGAATCAATGGTAGAGGGTATAAAAAGTTCGGCCCGGCCGTTTTTACTTGTTTTCTCGAGAAACCACATAATTAAAAAAAAACACTTCATACTTTAACCATAATTAACCATAATTTCACTCCCGATTTGAGGTTAACCGCTGTAGAAACCAAATACCTTAACCGATTTTCTTCAAATTCGGCAGGATATCTTATATTTACATTAGATACATCTATGGCAAAAGTGGATGAGATCGGTTAAGATTTATATGTAGTTCCCATACTAACGTCGTTCACGATTTTCATCGAATTAAATTGTAGTAGAGTAGAAAGTGTCGGGTATCATATAGTCGACCTGACCGACATTAGCCTTTTCATACTTGTTTACTTTTACGACAAAAATTGGTTGAATCGTGAAGATAGGTGGATTTAGGTGAAGATAATGGATTTTCAAAATTTCTAATTTTTGAATTAAAATATTAAGGAAGTACATCAACTGTAGCACCCACTATCTTCTAATATTTATGGTATTTTCACTGTAAACAAAGAAAAAAACATTCAATATATCCCATCATTGCGAGAGTCTTTGCAATGAATATGTCTTTGACCGAAATCAGGGTATATACTTATGTCAGAGTTAACAGAGCAGAAATGAGAATTGCTAGCACTCAAACGAATAAAGTCGACACCCTAAAAATGTACTTGTAAGTTATGAAACATTTCATAAAAACTATGAAATCCTTCATTATATTTATGAAGACATTTCATATAAAAAATATTTTATTGTTAATAAAATTTTATTGGTATAAAATCGGCACCGACAAATTGGTTGCAGATAGAATCATAGAATAGGTGTGTATATATTTTTGTTTATATAGGGTGTTTTTTATTGGGGTATAGAACTTTAAGTTGGCATCACTTTTTTAACTGGCGGCCATTTACACCCTTTACAACTTTTTCCGTAGGAGAAACAATATAATTTTTGACGAAATTCAAGCAATTTACTAATATAGTATTTTCAAATATAAGTACATATTTCACGAAGGTCGCACAGAATCAGTTGTCACAAAACATTGAAGCTGTCGATTGTATGGGATTTTCTTCCAATCCAATCCAATAAATAATTCTCGCACTCCAGACACTTCCACCATTTTTGTTCCTTGACTTATTTCTGTTCGCTATATATTGTTGGAGTAGTGAGTGAAATAGTTACATAGACGCAACCCTTTACAGTGCTCAGTATAACTTTGCGTTGGCAAAACACCCCAATATTATTTGAGACATAAGCGAGCTAATATCTCCGGACAATAGACTATGAAGTAAATGATAGAGATATTAATTTTACCTTATCATATAGCCCTCGTGTTGTAAATGGCAAACCATTATAAATTTCTGGGAATGACAGCCCACTTTTCCGGCAATACCAGACGCAGACACACCTTTGTATTCGACACTCAGTTTTTAACAATAACTCCGAGTACTTTGCTGCGAAGCACTCAGTGTTACTCCTGTATTGAAGTTTTATATCTTAACACTATTAAAACAGTGTAAAGTAGAAATCCATTAAGTATTCTTTTTTCGCCGTGCACTTCTGCTCACAAATCTTTTGTTTGTGTGCGTTCTTGGATTCTGTCCGTTGCATTTATACATTCGAGTGCAAACTATCGTTTATCCTTTGCTGCAGTGGGCTATATATGGCGTGTAGTGGCAGTAGAGTGAACGTTAAGAAGTAAGCACAACATTCTGTTTGGTTGGGCAGAATCACTGATAGTTCTTGCCAACGCTACGACAGAACAACGCTTGCAAATTGGGCAATTTTATTTGGAAGATCATGGTTCTGTTCGGGAACACAGTAAATGTGATGTGTCTGTCACTTTTTTGGCTTACTGGACAAGAGTAAAAAAATTGCACCTTTGGAGTGGAGATCAGAGTTTTACGAAACACTTCCACATACAAAACAAGTAAAAAGGCGTTAAGTTCGGCCGGGCCGAATCGTATATACCCTTCACCACAGGGTGCATTCCACAGTATTACCGGCATATTAGAGGCTGTCAACTTTAAATAGAAGTGCACTACCATATTAGGAAAATTGTAATGCTTCATTATTATAATATCAATAGTACTGTACTATACATAAACAATAGCTAGAAATCTTCAAAAATTTCAATCAAGACCGATTACACACCGAATTTCATCCTTCTAGCTGTAACCGTTTAGTGGGTACCATAAAATAAAAACGTAAAAATTGCGATAAAATCCATTTTATTTTGCATCTTCACAGTCAGATGAATTTATAACCGAATTTCTTGATTTCAATATCAAATGTTTTGTAGGTACCAATTTTATCCCTCTTTTCCAATTGTATCCCTTAAAGAACGAATTTTGAAAAATTCCTATGTTTTACGTATATTCGCAATTGGTGGGATGTACATTCTAAATTGCATGTTTCTTGTTATTGTCATATCATTGGTACCATTTTTATTCCTTTGTGTTCCACTGCGCCCGCTAAAACGTATTTACTTTTTGATGCTTTTACGCTAATATTTCATGTGCATATAAACAGAAATTGAAAAAAATTGTTTAGATAGTCTAAATATTAGGGGCATTTCCAATCTTTGTTAGGGAAAAATATTTACCCCTGGATTCATTTTACTTGTATGGCAACTAGTTGCATTTACCTTTAAGGCAGAGATACAAGCCGAGCCACAATTATCGGCGACGCTAACCAAAATGGATCGGCGGCGGCTGATTTACCGACTCGCTCTGTATTTCGATCACAGCTATTACGAAATGTATTTGCCAATTTTGGGAAAAGAGAAGGATCAATTTGTAGTGGTTTTTAATACTTCCTCCTTCTTTTTTTGGCAAACAGATCAATATTCGTTAATAAAGGTTAAATTGTAAGGACCGATGTTGAGTGTGAACCACACCTAAACGTCAAGTTTTTATACACTCCACGAGAGTCTTTGTGCATTTGTTTGTAACACCCAAAAGGAAGGAGACCCATTGTTAATTATACCGATCGGCTTAGAATCACTTTCTGAGTCGATTTAGCAATGTCCGTCTGTCCATCTATTGTTGTAATCACGATACAGGTCGCAATTGTAGCCAGAACCAAACAAAACTTTGCACAACGAAGTTATTCGGGACACTGACGAACGCTATTTAATTTCAAGAAAATCGGTTCAGATTTAGATATAGCCCCCATACGAATTTCACTCCCGATTTAAACCTGTTCACTCTGGATACCACATATTTCAACCGATTTTATTCAAAATTGGCAAAACATCTTATAGTGCAACTAGAAACACCTGTTGTAAAATGTGATAGATCGGTTCAGATTTATATATAGCTCCCATAGAAATTTTACTCCCAATTTGAATTTTTCCGCTCAAGAATCCACATATTTTAACAGATTTTCCTCTAAAATCGCAAAACACCTTATATTTTAAATCGAAACACTTGTGGTAAAAATGAGTTAGATTGGTTCAGATTTATATATAGCTCCCATACAAATTTCGTTCCCAATTTGAATTTCTCCGCTTTAGAATCCACATATTTTAACAGATTTTCCTCTAAATTCGCAAAACACCTTATATTTTTAATCGAAACACTTGTGGTAAAAATGAGTTAGATTGGTTCAGATTTATATATAGCTCCCATACAAATTTTGCTACCAATTTGAATTTTTCCGCTCAAGAATCCACATATTTTAACAGATTTTCCTCTAAAATCGCAAAACACCTTATATTTTAAATCGAAACACTTGTGGTAAAAATGAGTTAGATTGGTTCAGATTTATATATAGCTCCCATACAAATTTGCTACCAATTTGAATTTTTCCGCTCCAGAATCTACATATTTTACCAGATTTTCTTCAAAATTGACAAAACATCTTATATTTAAACTAGGAACACCTATTGTTAAATGGGTCACATCGGTTCAGATTTACATATAGCTCTCATACAAATTTCGTTCCCGCAGAAACCGCGTATTTTGAGAGAATTTCTTAAATTTGAGCATAACACGTTACACTTCAACTGGAAGAACTTATTGTGAAAGTTAGTCACTTCATTCCATGTTTGGATATAGCCCCGATACAAATATTATTCTCGATTTGACAAGTTGGGCCAGGTTTTATTAGCCTGTGATTAGGAAACATAAAAAATTGTTTCCCGTTTTCACTTTTTTTACTGAATTGAATTGTATTCCGATAGAAAGTGGAGTGTATCATATAGTCGGTCCCGCCTGACTTTAGCCTTTCCTTATTTGTCTCTTTTTTTACCAAATTGAATTGTATTCGGATAGAAAGTGGAGTGTATCATATAGTCGGCCCACCCGACTTTAGCCTTTCTTTACTTGTTTTTCTTCATTTCATTTCTCAATTTCAGACTAACTCAATTTGAACCATGGAAAAATACACAATCGAGCAATGCGTTAAACTTCAGGCTTATTATGAAAATGGGCGTGATTTTTTCGGTCAATTTAATGGTGCAATTGGTACCATTTTTATACACTCCACGAGAGTATTATGTCTTTGTGCATTTGTTTGTAACACCAAAAAGGAAACGAGATAGACCCATTGTTAATTATACCGATCGACTTAGAATCACTTTCTGAGTCGATTTAGCAATGTTCGTCCGTCTGTCCATCTATTTTTGTAATCACGATACAGGTCGCAATTGTAGACAGAGCCAAATGAAACTTTGCACAACGAAGCTTTTCGGTACAACGACGAACGCTATTTAATTTGAAGAAAATCGGTTCAGATTTAGATATAGCCCCCATACGAATTTCAATCCCGATTTGACTCTTCTTACTCTAGATACCGCATATTACAACAGATTTTCTTTAAAATTGGCGAAACATCTTATATTTCAACTAGAAACACCTGTGGTCAAAATGTGTTAGATCGGTTCACATTTATATATAGCTCCCATACAAATTTCGCTCCCGATTTGACCTTTTCCGCTCTAGAAACCACATATTGTGTCAGATTGTCTTCAGATTTGGCAAAACATCTTATATTTCCACTAGAAACAACCATGGTGAATATATATCAGATCGGTTCAGATTTATATATAGCTCCCATACAAATTTCGCTCCCGATTTGACTTTTTCCGCTCTAGAAACCACATATTTAATAACAAAATCGTTTAGTAATTTTAAAAAAGTGTAGATAAGAATCACTATGATATCATAATGAAATCTAAAATATTCTTAATAAAAGCAAATAATTTGCTTGATGCTTGTAGAGCGCTAAGATGTAAAATTTGCGATTGGACATTTTTATGGAGCTGTATCTAAATCTAAACCGATGTGTCCTATTTTCATCACAGATACAGCAACAAACGGTTCTGTTACTTCCAATGTTTTGGGAGTTTGCAATTATAATACAAATCTATTTTGACAAACGAAGAAAACTGTTTGATATACATAAACTTATTTCTCTTTGTTCATTTACAACAAATGATGACATGTTTACCGCAAACAAACTAATTTTTCCCACAAAAGAAACTCAAAAACGATGTTCGCGTGTCTAAAATTTCGTTTCTACAAAATGCATTTTTTCTCTGCGTATAGGTCTCTATTTTAAAATCTACTTTAAAGTTGCGAAACAATAAGAAATGAGTTTTAACTTGCTAACAATTGTATTATATTTCTCACTTATGTCAAATATTTTTCAGAGTTAGTATTTTTTGTACATATGTAACAAGTACTATTCAAAAGAGAAACAACAAATTCAATAACTTGGATCTACGTAGGAAGACGTAACTCTAAAATACCAATTATTTGATTTAATCTTGCATTTCATCGAATACAAAAAAACTGTATTTGTTATTCGAAATTATACATATTTAAGATTATAAAAATGAAGAAACATTTCCAAATATTTTTTATTTAATCGGAATATGCGTATAAAGATTTTGAGTAAACATCCTGTTACTCATGTCCTATATAAATTAAAAACCCAAAAACTCTTTAGACATCCTATTTATACCCATACTTTGTCAAAAAGCATATCCAATTTTCTGCATTTATCATAGAAAAAAGGCGGGAATGAAGGGTTTATCGCCGAGGAATTTGATCGGTTTTTGTGTAATATTTCTTCAAAATATATATCTAGGGCTTATATTCGAATGTGGCTATGAACCATTTTCTCGAAAATTAGTTTTTGATGCCAAACTATACTCAGATTTGGATGTCATCTGTCATATAAATTTGGAAAAGATTTTTTTCTAATACCATTTTTTTAATTTTCTGATTTGACTTACCCCTCGCACGTTAGTTTGTTACTGCATAAGTGGCTATGAACATAAAAATAATAGAAATAAAATAGTTCAACAATGGAGCAGCATAAAACCGATGGTTATAATTCGCTACAACGATTTTGTTTAAAACATTTTTCTACATTTATGGCATATCGTACTATCAAATTCCATCATTTCGCGTTAATAGCATTTTGAATCCCTTTATTTTACGTGTCTACGCAATCAGAGGAATGTATACACCGAATTTCATTATTTTGAGTACAGCCGTTTGGTTGGTCAATTTGTATCCCTATATTCCCATTTAACCCCTTAAAAGTATAAATTCGAAACAAATAATTTTATATTAATATACTCAATTAGAGGAATGTACATACCGAATTTCGAGTTTCTATCTGTTGTAATAATCACGTAATGGCGCACGTTTTTGTTATTCGACTGTAAGACGCATACATGGACGTCCTAGCTCCTTTCGTTTAGATGTTAGCGTGCTTTCAACAGACGGACGGACATGGCTAGATCGACTTAGAATTTTATGACGATCAAGAATATATATACTTTATTGGGAATCAGTCGATATTTCAAGCTGTTACAAACGGAATGACAAATTCAGTATATCCCCATCCTGGAAGTGGAAGATATAATAAATAAGAAAATGAAAAATGTCAGCATATTTAAACACTACACGAGAGCCGTTGCCCATTTGTTTGTAACACCCATAAAGAAGGGAGATAGACCCATTGTTAATTATATCGATCGACTTAGAATCACTTTTTGAATCGATTTAGCAATGTCCGTCTGTCTGCCCATCTATTCTTGTAATGAAACTTTGCGCAACCAAGTTTTTCAAAACAAGGACACACGCTATATAATTTGAAGAAAATCGGTTCAGATTTATATATATTTAAAATTTCGCTCCCGATTTGACTTTTGCCGCTCTAGAAACCACATATTGTATCAGATTGTGTTTAGATTTGGCAAAACATCTTATATTTTAACTAGGAACACTGTGATGAAAATAGGTCAAATCGGTTCAAATTTATATATAGCTCCCATACAAATTTCGCTCCCGATTTGATACCACATATTACAACATCTAGATACCACATACCACAACACATTTTTCTCAAATCTTGCAAAATATCTTATATTTCAAATAAAAGCACCTATTTTGAATATAGGTCAGATCGGTTCAGATTTACATATAGCTCCCATACAAATTTCGCTCCCGGATTGATTTTTTCCGCCCCAGAAACCGCGTATTTTTACCAAATTTGCATCAAAGTGAGCATAACATGTTATACTTGAACTGGAAGAACTTATTGTGAAAGTTAGTCACTTCATTCCATGTTTCTCGATTTGACAAATTAGACCAGGTCATATTAGTCTTTAATTAGGAAACATACAACAATTCTTCCCGTTTTCATTTTTTTACCGAATTCAATTTATTTGAATAGAAAGTGGAGTGTAATATATAGTCGGTCCCGCCCGACTTTAGCCTTTTCGTACTTGTTATATGTATGTGTGTTTTCCTAAATACATATAGGTTGGTTTGTAGGTTGGTTGTTGTCTATTTTGGTAGTATGATTGTGTGTCTGCTTTAAGGTAATGCAATTACACCAAACTTCTTTAGTGTTTAATAAGAATCAGCATAATTGTAGATGGCTATAGACGGGAATGTACCAATTCTTACATTCTAACTGCCAGCACAACTTAACCTAACATATCATATTACCGAACATGATCGGACTTATATTTTCAGAATTAAAGTATATACTTTTATTTTTGTTGCAGTGTCTAATTAGCAGAAACTAGAAAATAAAATCAGAAAACTAATACACCTCAAGATGACACGAACATTTATTTAAATTTTGAGAATTATTGTAGGAGGACCAAAATGACACATAGCTAAGAACTTAAATGCGATTCTCTAAATGTGACAATTTTAAATAAAAGCTCTTGGCATCTCGGCAAGTCTTAATAAAGAAAACTCCTATTTTTAAAAGTTCGTTGTTTTTTTTTGTTTGTGTGCCGGAAATACGGAAATACACTTGTGATGTGGTTGGCAACTTCAAAGAGGATACTGAAAGCAAGACCGCCACCAAGAACCAACCATATAGCAACAAACAATAAACAACAACAGCATGCAACTCTGTGCATAGAAAATTTAAACAAAGTTTAAGCATTCCACACCCGACTTTTGGAAAGTTGTTCTGTTGTTTCGGTTTTTTTCGGTTATAAATAATAAACAATACTGTCCGCCTCTTTAAATGTTCTCGACTATAAAAACGGAAATGGAAACAGCTTCTTCTTCAGCTTGTTCTTTTTTGCTGCTGTTTTTATTTGAGAGCCTGTAGTCCTGTTTGGTTTGCTTTGGTTTCCCAATGTTGTTTGTTTATTTTACGATTGAATTGGAAACAGTTTTAATGTGTATTTGGCTTCGCCAGCTTTGAGTTTGTCCTGAGTGTGTTGTCCGATGTCTGGCGTTGCCGCTGCGATGGTGTAAAGTTAACTGTGAAGGGCAGCAAACAAAAACAAGAGGAAAGAGTTGTCTGAAACAATTCTGCGATAATGGACCGTAACAGAATTCTTGCCGACAAGTCGAGCCCAACCAAATAAACAAACTATAAAATTTTCCAACAGCCGACAGTGTCTGCAAACCTAAAAGCTTATAATAGAATTGTAGTTGTAATCGTTTTATTGGTACAATTTTGATGATTGTTTGTCCCTAAAAGAGCCCACGATCTAAGCAGCAACTGTTCATTTATTGCGCTCATTGACGTATGTGGAATTTCATAATTCTAAATTAAATAATAATGAATAATAATAATAAATAAAATAATAAATTTCATAAAAAATCATTCATTCAGAGCGTTTTTAGATTCAAAGGAATTCTAGCTGCAGTCATTTGTTCAGTACTAATTCTTTCCATTGTAATGTAGCCAATCATGATAAAAATTTGACAATGAGAAAAGAAGTATCGCAGCGCTGCCATCAGCAAAAATCCGTCCAAGTTCTTGTTGTACGAGACCACTGTACAACACACACATACACAATAAATACAAAACAAACATAAAACTCTGCGGCTCCTACTACAACAATACCGACGTCAATTCCAGTGTTGCAATTGTAACAAAAGACAAAGGGTTTGGGCCATTCGCATCTCGGCTGTTAGAGTACACCAAGGATACCACTAGGACATTCAACACCACAAGCTTACTGTGCATATGAGCTGAATGAACTCCATAGTTTCACATGAACATCTTCATCTCCTTGACATGCCTTGAGCTGCTGTTCCTTTGTGGATGTAGGCCTGTATATCCCTAGCTTTGGTTCGTTTGTTGCTATTTCATAGTAAATAGTTTTACAACATTCTTGCCTGTTTCCCTCTCTCTTTTCAGAGCGTGTATTTTATGTGCAAACCCAGTCGTCCAGCCGACCAAGAGCAATCTTTGATTTTAATGACCTTAAAGTCGTATTGTATTACACAGACTCACATCGCAAGTACACACATCCAAAGACACTCGCAACAAATTAAGGGAAATCGTTTGCAAATATTTTGGAATTGAAATAGGATTTACCATATGTTTGGAAATTGCATTACTTAATGTAAATTGTTTTTTATTGATTGATATGCTTTGTAATTGCCCTACCTTAAATTTAACCAGTATAGATCTAGTCACATTATATGTCCCCTATGGATAGCGACCGGTCCCAGTAATGACCCTTTGTATTCCAAGAACAGATATCCTTAACATGGCTTTGTCATTGGAGGTGGTAAATTGAAACTGTGCCTAGACCCTGTGACACATCACGGTACTGATTTAAACGAACTTGTACAATGCATGTAGGTAGTGTACCAATCGCAAAATAAGCCCCAATTGAACGTAAATCATATAAAAATACAGTGTGAAGAGTATTTTAACACTGATCGTACGACAATTTTTTAAAAAACCGTTGCTCTTGATCCTGTTCATATGTATATGTTTGAAACTATCGAAAGAGTAGAGTTAATTGGCGTTTTCATTTCATCATCGTATTGGCCTTTCGAAGGACTACAAAGTGTGAAAACACAACATTTTTCAAATTATTTGTTATATACTTATTCGCATCCACTGATACCGGTACAAATTTCAAATAAAAGAGGATAAACACTTTTAAAAATAGTTAAAATTTCTTGCTTCTATGTATTAGTTACTTTATGATTAACAACACAAAAAATGTTTCTAAAATATGCATACAGTATGTAAATCAAATGTACATTTGTGCGGGGCTATATTGAAGGATGTCCTATATTTTGAAAGACATAGGGGTAGTTCCAACAGAAAACGACCCAAAAACCATAGGTTTGGAAAACCACAGGTTTGAACATCTCCGATGTTGATGACATTTTGCACATACATTCTACTACATACCTTTTATGGTAGTCATTTGCATCAGTGGTCCAAAGTTGGTTATCTCAATTTTTTGAAGAGATGTCTTCTTTATCGATACCATAACATTGGATCGCGTCATCAGATTTTAACGATATTGATATCATCTAAAAGTCTTACACCTCCTCTTTCCGAATGAAATATGTTAATATGAATGTCCTTGTCTTTCAAGAATTCCTTAATTAAAAATAATTACAGACTCCACAGGAGTATTATGTCTTTGTGCATTTGTTTATAACACCCAATAGGAAGCGAGATAGACCCATGGTTAATTATACTGATCAACTTAGAATCACTTTTTGAATCGATTTAGCAATGTCCGTCTGTATGTCCATCTATTGTTGTAATTAAATTAAAGCTCGCAATTATAGTCCGATCTTAACAAAAATTTGTACAAGTAAGTTTTGTGCATCAAGGACGAACGCATACATATATACGCACATATTGAACCCGATCATCTTTAAATTTGGCAAAACATCTTATAATCCAACCTATGCAAAAAGTGGTTTCAAATTTAGATATAGCCCCCATACAAATGTCGGTCCCGATTTGACCACTCTAGAAACCACATATTGTACCCGATTTTCTCTAAAATTGGCAAAACATTTTATAATCCAACTAAAAACGCCTAAGGTGAAAGTGGGTAAGATCGGTTCAGATTTAGATATAGCACCTATACAAATGTTGCTCCCAACTGTTTAACCGATTTTGGTCAAACTATACATATAATATTTCAATATACCCCCATACAAATGTCCTTTCCGATTTAACATTTTTTGTCAAACACATACAGGATACAAAAATCCTTGCCGTTTTCACTTTTTTACCGAATTGTATTCGAATAGAAAGTGAAGTGTATCATATAGTCGACCCCGCCCGACTTCAGCCTTTCCTTACTTGTTTTAATCCTTGAATATCATGAAAAATATATCTTTAATTTTCTTTATTTTGTTTTGTATTTTAGCTTATTTTATTCGCTACAAAATATCAAAATTCAGAGTGGGGTGGCCATAGGTTAAGAAGTTATGGCTTTTTTCAAAGTATACTGTTATTTATGCTAGCCCAATTTTTTTCATTACAGTCGCTTCACTGGATTTCCCAAAATATTTCGCTTTTGTAATTGTCCGTAAGCTGGACGCGTTCAAAAAATCAATAAAACAGGGTTTTCTTGAAAAGAATTTACGATGAGAATGGTATTGAGAAAAAATTATTAGAAATTAAAATCTTGCACTGTAATGTGTCCAGGTATAAAGAACAAATTTTTACGATTTTATTTTTTTAAATCTGCTAAACTTCCACGTTTTTAGTTCCACTTGGGAGGAAAACTGCACGTAAGCTGTTATAATAACTCAGTGCGACACGATTTCCCTCCTAAGAACGAGCCTATAAGAACTGAGACTATAGGTCACTAATAGTAAAACTGCACAATCAGTTTTTTTTATTTCGTGGTAGTGTGTTCTTTGTAGATGACTTTTATTTTCCAAAGGACATCGATGTTTTAATAATTTAGTTTCGTACATTTGCGTGTCACATAATGGATATCAAATGGAAGAGAAGAATAACTGTAAAAACACTTCAAATTTCATGTTTCTATTAGTTTAGGATTAACAACCATATCAAATTTCCCGCTAACAAAATTTCCCTCTACATTATTCATGTTTATTCTTTAAGGAGAGAAATTTGAAATGGTTGTTAATGCTAAACTTGTGTAGATAGATGTACGAAATTTGAAGCATTTTTAACATATATTCTTCCTTTCGTTTATACATTGAAAGACCAAAACTTTGCATAAGAGTAGAATGTGTTTACGCTGTAAATGTGACTCAGCGATCCTCAATGGGTTAAGAAGTTCTTAAAATTGCAATTGACAATCAGTACCTCTCCAACGAGCTTGGTAATTTAGCGGATTTTATAGAAAATGCATTAAAAATATATACTACCCTATATACTGGGTCACATTGCAAGTTTTTGATATGGTTTGATTAGGCTCGGGCCAGATTTTAATTTATAATGGAATTTTTCTCAATACCATTCTCATCGTGAATGCTTACCCTGTTTCATAGATTTTTTTGAACGCGTTCAGCTTACGGACAATGACAAAAGCAAAATATTTTGGGAAAATCTTATAGGCGTTCGGGTTACGGGATATAAACATGTTATCGACTTTTTCTAAAATTTATATGGACTACATAAAATTGGCCCCCATTTTGGGAGAGGTCCTGCCCAATTTTTGCCTTTCCATACTTGATTTACTTATTATATCCTACACCACAGGGTATAATGACTTCGTGCATTTGTTTGTAACACCAAAAAGGAAGCGAAATAGACCCATTGTTAAGTATACCGATCGACTTAGAATCACTTTTTGAGTCGATTTTGCAATGTACGTCCGTCCGTCTGTCCATCTATTCTTTAAATCAAAATCCAGGTCGCAATTGTGGTTAGAACTAAATGAAACTTTGCGCAACGAAGTTTTATGGGATAAGGTCGAACGCCGTTTAATTTGTTCACATTTAGATATAGCTCCCATACAAATTTTACTCCCGATTCTACTCTTTCCGCTCTATAAACCACATATTTCAATAGATTTTCTCCCAATTTGGCAAAAGGTCATATATTTTAATTAGAAACAGCTCTGGTAAAAATAGGCTAGATCGGTTCAGATTTATTTGTATCTCCCATACAAATATCTCCTCCGATTTGACTTTTTCCGCTCTAGAACCCACATATTTCAACAGATTTTCTACAAATTTGGCAAAACAACTTATATTTCAGCTAGAAACAGCTCTGGTAAAAATGGGCCAGATAGGTTCAGATATATATATAGCTCTAATACAAATTTTGCCACTGAATTTATTATTTCCGCTCTACAAATAGCATATTTGAACAGATTTTCTTCAAATTGGCAAACCAGCACATAACTCAGCTAAAAACATCAATGGCGAAAATAGACCACATCGGTTCAGATTTATATATAGCTCCCATACAAATGTCTCCTGCAATTTGAATCTGTCCGCTCTAGAAACCACATATTTTTACAGATTTTCTTCAAATTTGGAAAGCGACTTATATTTCAACTAGAAACAGCTCTGGTAAAAATGGGGAAGATCGGTTCAGATATAAATATATATCGCTTCAATACAAATTTCGCCAACGAACTGATTATTTCCGCTCTAGAAATAACATATTTTAAAAGATTTTCTTCTAAGTCATCAGCTAATATTTGAAATTGAAACATCCATGGCGAAAGTGGGTCACATCGGTTCAGATTTATATATATCTCCCATATAAATGACTCCCGCGATTTATTTTTTTCCGCTCTAGAGTCCACATATTTAACAGATTTCCATCAAATTTGGAAAGCGTCTTAAATGTCAACTAGAAAACCTATGCTAAACATGGGTCAGATTGGTTCAATTTGTATGTAGTTCCCATTCAAAGTTTGCGTTCAAGTTTTCTTACAAATATATATAGAAGTATAAAATGTACTACACATTATTCTCTTATAGCTGTATTGTGTGTATTGTATGGGAAATTGTAGATATATTTCAAATGCATATATTTAAATTGGTGACAATAATAATGGCCATTTGATACTATGGCTGACATAGTGCCAATACGTAAACCCTCGTGCTCGTGCTATTTCCTTTAACTTGTTTTCCTAGAAAAATCGGCGAAATAAAAGGTGAAAATCTTCTCAAAGACGAATTTACTTTACATATGAAACCATTAAGAAATGATCTAACAATATGAATAAAAATAAAATTGACAATTGGAACCTTCCAACAGAAATCTAATATGAATAGAAATATACCCCACGATATATTTAAATTACACTTTGTAAGATTTATTTAATAAAAATTAACATATTTTAATGTTCCTATTGCATTCACAATTTAGAATATTTTCCTGTTTCTGTAAAATATTTTCCTCTTTAGAGTATGGTCGAATGAATTTTCTAAATTGAAGACGCCGTAACATTATTTGTTTCTTTAAATATTTTTTTTTAATTTTGAATCTGGTGTGCGTGTCAGTTCACTTGTGATTACAATGTCCAATATTATGACTCCTTCAATTCTGACTATTTGTCTAGAGTAAAATATTTGTAAAATGAAAAATAATTTCTAAAATATTTTACCAACAACATTCGTTTAACACTCATTCATTCATTTCTTATATTATTAGATTATTTTCGTAATAATAACTACAATAATAAAAAATATTTAGTTTTAGATTATTATTATTTTTTTATGTTCTTCTCAATCACTTGTACCATATAGTTTAATCATCAAGAATTGCATTCATATTGAAAATTATCAAAAAAGTACGAAAACCTTGCAATAGAATACACGGACGAGTACGGAGGGCGTTAATGGATAAAAAAATCATACCTGTTACTAAATGTTGATATTTTAAACCATATTGAACATACCTAAAATAAATTATTTTTTCCCGGGAATTCCCGGAAATGAAAATTGTCATTCCCGTTTTCCCGGGAAATGAAAAAAGTCCGGGAAACCAGAAACCCTAACCACAGGGTATAATGACTAGGTATAGGGTATCATATAGGCGGCCACGTCCGACTTTAACCTTCCTTACTTGTTTTATTATGATTTTCAAAATGATTATTATATATCGCCGTAATTTAGTTTTGAAATCCGATTGAAATCCCAGTATCAACTGAATCAATATCATTTTACATTTTTCTTATATGATTGAGATAACCCTATACAAATTTTAATTATTTGTAACGAACATTTTCTGGTAAGGATGTCAAAAATTTATACATATGTTGGATAACTCATGGCTTATATGAAATCCCACATAAAGGCGACGCCACATGCCTGACATGAAATCATTGGTATTTATGGCTTTATTATTCATTCTAGAATAAAATATGTCTTTATCTAGAAAATCTGCTGAACACATGCATATACAATGCATTATTTTATTATCGTTCAATGCCGGCCAAAACACACACATGTAACAATATTTATGCACGCGGGATTCAGCAGAAGCACCCCTAACGTTTTTAGCCCATCAGAAACACATTTTGTGATCTTTTAATTTTTTCTTTCGTTGTTTACATTCGTATAAAATTTATTATTTCCCTCGCAAACAAAAAGAAACAAATTTATTTTTGGTTGTATGTGTGTCGCAGGATGTGCGGCCATCATTCCAGGGAAATTGTGTGTCAATATTTGTTTAAGGCTGCCAGTGAAAATGGTGTTTATTGCAAATATATTATTAATATTATTTTATCTAAAATCTAACAGTCATCACATATACACATATACTACAGATATGCACATATGTGTACGTATACGTATTTTCAATCATTCGCTCATACTCACACGATAAACAATAATAACATCAACGACAATAGCAGCAACAAAAAAACCATTCATCAATTTAGCAAAAAGCGGAAATTTTGTTATTACCTGTTTTTTCCTTTGTTGCCTATACAGTTTAATGCCGAGAACTCCATGTGATGATGAGTATGCTGAGTTTGTCAGCGGGTTTGTAACTCTTCGATAGTTCAGTTTGAAAGGCCAAGACTACTGCAAGAACAGAAAATAAAACATGTAAGTAAGGTTAAAATGGTTATCCTCTAGGATACTCTTAACTTTTTTACATTCGGTTCTAGCAAAAGCGAATAGACAATGGGAAACTATTAAAATACTCGCTTGGTCTATGCTTTGTACTTATTATATTTAATATATTTATTATTTTTACTTATTATGTGCAAGAAAAATGTTTTTGTAAGATGCAGATCATAAATAAATAATTTCCATAATAATATTTGTGAAGGGTATTAAAGTTTCGCCAGGGTCCAACATAACTTGTTTTTGCCGCTAATGTTTGCGTTTGGTGTTGGTGATGCGATATAGATTATTTTCACACATTCGTGTGCGATTGAGAATGTGTGTATGCGTTTGTGTATGTAGATGAGCCTAACACGAAGTCGAGGTGTATGTGCATACATATATCTATTTGAATGTGTATAGGTGTGAAAGTGTGTTGATGAGTAAACAAAGCGTGAAGAAGGGAGAGTCCCAGCGGAGGAAATTGTGACTTGGAAGGCCTTATATCAGGCCTGTCTGCAGCACCCGGAGGCCTTCCATCGACGTTCGATCTTCCTTTCTTTCTAACATTGCGTGAGATTGGGAGGTAAGGCCTTCCACGCTCGCTTCCTACAGGAAGGCCTTCTAGTAGGCCTTCCTAGATAAGGCATAATGCATGTCGGAAAAAATCAGGCCTCCCAGAAGGGCTTAAAATGAAGGCCTGTTAATAGCTTCTATTGGCAAGGCTTATAACAGGCCTTCTTAAAAGAAGGGAAGATGAATGTGAGAGAGAAACTGGAAGCACCTTCCCCTTGCTTTCCATTTGCAAGACCTTCTAAAAATAAGCGAAGAGGAACGAGATAAAAATCCATACGCCTTCTTTTTAGAGGACATATAACAGGCCATCTTAAAAGAAGTGAAGAGTAATGAGAGAGAGAAAATGAAACCCATTCCTCTTGCTTTCCATTTGCAAGGCCTTCAATAGAATAGAAATAGAAAGGAAGCGAAGAGGAACGAGACAAAAGTCCATACGCCTTCTTTTAGAATGGCATATAACAGACCTTCTTAAACGAAGCAGAAATAAGATAAACAAGTAAGAAGGCGTTAAGTTCGGCCGGGCTGAATCTTATATACCCTCCACCACGGAATGCATTCCACAGTATTACCAGCAGATTAAAGGATGTCGACTTTACATAGAAGCACAGTACCATATTACGAAAATTGTGATATTTTTATGCACATTACTACATTTGTTTACTATTTCAAATTATAATGTATACTTATGCGCACTGTTTAAAATCTACTACTATATATAAATAAAATGCTGAAATTGTGAAAGTGAACATGCCTAAATATTAGGCGATTGTCAGCCATTAGAAAGAAGCATTTTCAGATACAGACAAACTGATAAGAAAAGTATAAATTTTAAAGATATCCCCATTCGCCCCATTCTCCGCCCAAATGTACAAATTTCCGAATTTCATGATTTCAACTTCAGCGGTTTGGTAGGTCCCATTTTTATCCCTCTTTTTATCTATATCCCTTAAAAGTACGAATTTCGAAAAATCCCTCTAGTTTACGTGTTTATGCAATTAGACACCGAATTCCATGATTCTATCAGTGGCCATTTTGTTGGTACCATTTTTATCCCATTTTTCCAATTTTGCCCCCTCAAGAGTAAGACTATCTAAAATCTCTTTATTTTACGTATCTACACAATTAGAGGGATTCGTTTAGTTGGTACTATTTTTATCCCCTGTAGCCATTGTATCCCTTGAAAGTACGAATTTGGAAAAAACGTTTTATTTTTCGTGTTTATGCAGTCAGAGTAATGTATACTCCGAATTTCATGATTCTAGCTGCTGTCATTTGGTAGGTACTATTTTTATCCCCTTTTTCCATTTGAACCCCAAAAAGTACGAATTTTGGAAAGTTCTTTTATTTTAAGTGTCTACGCAATAAGAGGAATGTATATATCGAATTTCATTATTCTAGGTGCAGCCGTTAGGTTGGTACTATTTTTATCCCTCTATCCCCATTTAACCGCTTAAAAGTATGAATTAAGAAAAAATACTTTTATATTATGTATCTACTCTATTATAGGAATGTGCACGACAAATTTCGTGTTTCTATCTGTTGTTATTTGATAGGTACCATTTTTATCCCTTTTTGTCCCATTTCGCCCCCTACAAATAAAAATCACTCTATGGTGCCCTTTTATGCTATAAAGGGAATGCGCATTGCAAATATCAAGTAAATACAAGCTAATATGTTCAAAAAAACATGCTGAAATACTGTAAATATTAGGGGTATTTTCAGTCCTTGTGAGGGAAAAATTTCCCTCTTGGCCGATTTCGTCCATTTTCAATCCCAAGCGATCTACAACCATAAGACACATTTAGGAAAAATTTGAACCTCCTAGCTCATTTCGTTGAATTTCCGATGAATATTTCAAGGTGTTACAAACGGAATGACAAAGTGAATATACCCCCATCCTGGAGGTGGAGGGTATAAAAAGAAAGCAATGACAAGGCCTTTTAACATGCCTAATAGTAGCATGCCTACAATAATTTCCTGCAATGGTTGCTCGCAGGCCTTACATAAGGAAGTCCTCGTCAAATAAGGCCTTCCACATGCCTAAAATTTGGAAGGCCTCGTAAATTCCGCCGCTGGGGTAATAAAAGCATATGAGTCATTCCATGTAAAGTCATTCCAGAACGATTTTTGACCTCGATAGCTTTGATTGTTTTGAGAGTTTCACCACTTCCAAACGCACACAGTCGCTAAAAAAATACATCTACGAACGTTACTTTATAAATTCAAAGAAATCAATTAATGTAATCATTTTGATTGTAAAATTTTTTAAATCTAATGCGGCGATATTTTAACATTTTATTAAAATTAACTTTCAAAAAAGGTATTATACATTGCAATCGGTCAAGAATTGCCGGAGTTACAGGATTGTAGGATTGACTCAACATGCCATAATTTCACACTCCAAAAAAAAATACCCATAAAATATTTTTATGTGAAGGATTTATACACACACTTTCGAAACAATCCTAGCTATCGAGGCCAAAAATCGTACCGTTTAACATGTAATACTTCATATATAGTCAAATATGCCACACGTCTATGTGTGTATGCATGTGTACAATATGTGTATGAAAAAAACAGAAACAAAAAAAAAAACAAAACAAAGAACACATTTATCAATGTTATCGTATGGCAACGTATTCATTCTCTTATAACGCAGTGAGTATTTTGTTTATCTGCCACAGTGTACGGCATATGTACATTAGGGTGCGACAACAGTAATGGCTTGATAAGATTTGCTGGCACCAAATCATTTCGGTTGAAAAGTTTCAAGTCATTTTAAAAAGGTAAGGAAAGGCTAATGCGGCTAATCAATTGAAATATAATATGACCGACAAATTCGACCCAAAACAAATTAAAATACGTGTTTAGTACGGCGCACAGTGGTTAAGAATCAAATTCCATCGGCTAAAATTCAATAACTTTTGTTATAGTAGACATTTTTGAGTTCTGTAAAAAAACCAAATTGGGCAAGGACCTAAGGATTATTTTAAGACATTAACATTAAAATCGGTCTGTCGGATATATTTTAGAAATCGGCCTAAAGTTGACCCCTTCTTGTATTTTTCGATTTTAAAGAAAATTAAAGTTCTTATTTTTTGTTGTAATTGTTGTCTCTAATATCTTTTTTTTGACTTTTTCGAACTGTTTCTCACATATTTTAAGAGATTTTGCACTAAATTTGTATACCCTCAACTATGGTATTATGTCTTGTGCATTTATTTGTAACACCCAAAAAGAAACTAGTTAGAACCAAAGCTTATTATATACTTAGAATCACTTTCTGAGGCGATTTAGCAATGTCAGTCTGTTCATCTATTGTTGTAATCAAAGTACAGGTCGCAATTATTATCCGATCTTAACAAAAATTAATACCAATAAGTTTTATGGGTCAAAGACGAACGCTAATTTGAAGAAAATCGATTCAGATTTAGATATAGCCCCATTAAATTAGGCACAGCATCTTATAATCCAGCTACAAGCATCTATGATAAAAGTGGCTAAGATCGGTTCAGATTTAGATATAGTCCCCATACAACTATTGGTCCAAATTTGCCTTTTCCGCTTTAGAAACCTCATATTGTACGCGATTTTCTTTAAATTAGGCTCAACATCTTATAACGCAACTGGAAACACCTATAGTGAAAGCGCGAAGGATCGGTTCAGATTTATATATAGTCCCCATACAAATGTCGCTCCCGATTTGAGAATTTCCGCTCTATTAACCACATATTTTACCCGATTTGATTACAATTTCGCACAGTACCTTATAATTGAACTAGAAACATCTGTGGTGTACTGGGTCATATCGGTTCAGATTTAGAAATAGATCCCATGCAAATTTCGTTCTTCATTTAACTTTTTCTACTCTAGAAACCATATATTTAAACCAATTATCTTCAAATTTGGCAAAGTGGTGAAAGTGAGTCAGATCGGTGAAGATGTTCATTCGTGAGAGCCAGAAAACGTGACAAAGGTCTTGGACATTTTATAGGATGAGGTCCTACGGGGACAGCCACACGAATGAAAACGTGGTGCCTAAATAATGGAATGAATAAAATTTTAATTAATTGTTTCAATTTTAAAATTAACACAATTAATTAAAATTATTTTGTGTTATTATCATTTTTTTTTTTGAATTTAAAAAAACTTACCGAATTTTTATTTCTTAGCGAGGCCCTCTAATGTGCATACACACACACAAGTGTGTGTATGTTTATGTTTGCCTTTGTTTTTTTATGTATAGATATGTATGTGCACACGTATTTGCAAGCCTATGATGTTGGCATTGTGGCGGATGATGCTGTTGTAGAAAGTGGTAGCCGTTCTAGGTTTTTATGTATGTTTGTTCCGTTTTGTGCCTAATGAAAATAAATTGAATTCCTTACATTTTGGTTATAGTAAATTTTACACTGATTGCTTGTGCTGCGTTTAAAATAAAACAAATAAAACATTTAAACCAAAACACACACACGTAGAAAATAGTCATGTGAATAACTGCAAACACTCGAAAAATTCCAATCACTCATACGCTCCGAGGTACATCGGTTGTTTGGAATCTTATATCTTATATCTTTGGAATCTGCATATCTTTAATAGAAACTATTACATAACTGTGTGTGGATTAACATCAGTCGTATGATAATCTACACCACATAGTTCCAGTTCAACTACCATCAGCCCAGGTACTGAAGGACTATAAAAATGATTTAGTCACGCCATTCTCCAATTTTGAATTAGTCAGTGGCTAAAGCTACTTTTTCATTCATTCTCAAAAACTAAACCGAAAGTGTTGCAGTAGGTTATGACACCCCGAACTAGAGCTGCAAAACTATCGATATTATTGTATAATTACGAGAAATAAATGTATATTGATTTATACAATTTAGTGAGATTTTCGCTGAAAGCGGACTGCATAAGTTTTGGTGGACTCACAAATTCACAATTCAGTCTTCCAGACAAGGCAAAACTCTAATCTAGGTAAGCTTATCCTACTTTTGGGAGCTAATAAATGACAGGAAACCCCATTGTCGCAGTGATTGGTGCGGATATAAGGTATGCCTTTTCAGGTGAATCATAGAAACCGTGTATTTGAATTTCTTGGTTTGAAATATTTTAATGCGTTCAATACCAGGGACATTTTGTAGAAATGTCTTCCATTTTTTCAAGGAAGATGGGTTTACTTTCTCATCCCAATTCGTTCCATCGGACCAGAGCTGTTGCAAGAGTATTTTTGCAGTAATGAAAAACAATTATCCTACCGTATCAAACAATTATCCTACTATTAGCAAAATTTTGCGCTTCGTTATATTCGTAATTGATTAAACCTTGTAGTAGAATGTATCAGACATTGCGTTCCATCTGATTCCTAAAGCTTTTGTATCGCTCATAACTTCCAGTTTTAAAAAATACACGTCGAGCAGATCTTTTAGTGGCAAACCTTGAAGAATTCCACAATAATTTGCGGCGATTTTCTTTTAATGATTTGCGGTGATTTTCTTCAACTTCGGATGTATTCGGTTCTGACTTGTCATTCCTAAGGACTGTTGAAAGTTTCTGTGTTTCAATCTGAAGTGAATCCAGAATCGATGCCTTACACTCTTTGTACGTCTTACATGACGTACTGAATTTCGAGTGTGTAGATTCACGTACTTTTTTCGTATAGATCGGGTCGTTAGAAGTCATTTCATTCTGGCAAATCTGGACCAGCTGATGCCAACTACACTCCAAATCGTCCAGTTCAACCTCAAGGCCGGAGACTATGATCCTGGGTAGGAATATCCGAGAATCCAGCGCAAAAAGTGACCACTTAGTTCGAGAAGAAAATTAATTTTTGGAACTCATTTATGATACCCGGATGGCGATATGTCAACTATCTGAATTAACAAGATATAGGATAGGATATGTATAGGAATGTCGAACTCAGACTTTCCCAACTTCCTGCAATTTTCCTTTCTAATGTTTGAATATCGATAATGTCGAAATTAGATTACCGAATCTTTGAATGCAATAGTTTACGGAAAAAAATTATTAAACTAGTAATCTTGAAGACAAATTTTGTTCAATAAACCTAGTTTTCATATCACCCAGTCAGAAATTACGGGCGGTACCAAAAAAAACATTGTGTAAGCGATTTTAAACGCTTTGAGAACGCTTATAAAAACACTATAAAAGTACTTGTTTTGCAAAATTTACAATCGTTCATAAAATGAAATGCATTCTTAAAATTTTACTACTCCTAAGCATTTCATTAAGAATTACAAATTTGACTAAATCAAAGATAACAATTTAAAGCATTTAATGAAAGCTCGAGCAGGCATATCGCAACAAAACGACAATATTTTAAACTTTAGAAGTATGCCATTTAAATAAAAACTTTAAAAAAATATAATTGAAAATGCTATTTATGCATTTAAATGTATACCATTGTCATTTAAATTGTTATATTCCAAAATAAATTCTGATAGGAATTCTCTAGCAGAATGTGGTCATAAACTCATTAAGGGTTATTTTGAAAACGTTTTCAAATACCTTACTACGACCGTAAATCGGTGTTATCATTTTGGGGCTTTCAGACCGTTCATTTCTTCATTTGCAAAACACTTCAAAGATTGTTTCGACGTTTAAAAACGTCCTACAATACCATCCTACGACCGTAAATCGATGTTATAATTTTGGGGCTTTCAGAGCGTTTTACTCTTGACTATCCTACCGTCTGAAAACGCTTTTCGGTACGTATTTTTCTGACGGGGTAAGTATCAATCTCTATGTTTTCACTTCCCTTCTATCCTTTGCTTTCCATGTATTATTCATGTTGTTTGTAATTTATATAGTGTTGTACATCTACTCAATAGCAAATCGCAGTTTTATTGTATGCAATTTTTCTAATATCCAAGAAGATTTTACTATTCTAATTGTACATAATTTATTTAAAAAATTCCAAAAGTGTGGCAATTTTCTAATATATTGTGTAATAAAATTTCTATTTCGAAATTGAGAAATTTTTTAATATTTCAACCTTATTTTCTATGAGTGTAAAATTTTCTGTCAGATAAGAGAAGTTTTAATAGTTTTGTTTTGACATTTGTAAATAAATTCTAATATATATATATAGATGCAAAATTGTCTTGAGCCAGGAGCATATCCCAGTTCAAATTAAGTATTGATTACAGACCAAAATAAAACAATTTTTTTTTTAATTTTGGATTTTATCTCGAATGTAAAATTGTCTATCACTCTGAAAAAAATTAATAATTAAGTCTCTCGAGTTCAAAAATTTCTATCAGCTTCGAAAAGTTATAGTACTTTGGAATTGATAACTTCTCTTTGAAACTGGGCAAAATCGGTCCACAGGGATATTTTTTCCTTCACAAGGACTGAAAATACCACAACCCTTAATATTTAACCGTTAATATTTAGGATATTTAATCACATTTTTTGAATATGTCTGTTTATATTTACTTGATATTTGGAATGTGCATTCCCTTAATAGCATAAACGTTGACCATAAAGCGATTCTTATTTGTAGGGGATGAAATAGAACAAAAAGGGATAAAAATGGTACATATCAAACGACAACAGACAGAGACACGAAATTTGGTGTGTACATTCCTCTAGTTGAGTAGATAAATAATATAAAATGATTTTTTCAAACTTGTACCAACCTAACTGCTTCACCTAGAATAATGATATCAGGTATATACATTACGCTGACTGCATACATACGCAAAACAAAAAGGTTTTTCGAAAATTTGACAGCAGATATGAGTTGTGGATTAAGGCATTTTGTTTTTTGCTATATGTATAATTATATAATGTAATCTATTACTATTTCTCTTTAAAACTAGCATAGCATATGAATTCCATCATTTAATGAAGAAAACCCTAGATTTCCTTACTGTACTTTTGAGATATTTTGATGTTTTTATGGATTTTCGTAGGGAAATAATTTATTTGACCGTTTTTATTCAAACTTTAATAACAAAACACAATTCACACCAAATCGTAATCATACCAAAATCAAATTTCAACATACCTTAGTTCATATCTCATTATTATGTAATATCTCATATATTATGTATTATGTCTTACGATATTTAGTGGAAAATTTTGTAAAGACTCCTTTCCTTTTATGATAATTCCTTGGAGTTCCTCGTAAAGTTTCGAAAGGACCATGTACAATTTAGTGAGATTGTTGCATAAAGTGGACTGTATAATTTCTAGTGGACTCCCAAATTGTAAAATATCTGTTTCTCAGTTAAATGTGAAAAAAGAAAAGACAGAAAAGATAGATTTCAGTTTCAATTTAGTTGGGTTTATTTCCCTGTTGTCTTTCTTACCGTTCTATATTTTTTTGATGTAGTAAAGTTGCCGATGCACTGAAGAAGCATACAATTAAGCAAAAATACTCAAGATAGAAACTCTTCGTCAAATTGAAGCAAAGCTGATTTGTGTGATGAACGGCAATGATATGCAGGGTTTCTATTTCTACTCAAAATTAAAAATATTATTTCTTGTTTTATGAATGTAAAAGAATTACTTTCTAAAGCGTCAATGAACTACCATTTATTGGAGTATTTACATTTTTCCTCCACTTCATTTGTTCTCATCTTTTGGGCTATATTAATGGGGACAAATGTAAGCATTGGTGACTTTGATTTATTCTGAATATTTTTAGACATTGTCGGCGTTTGAGTGGCATTCTTTGTGAAATTTTTTGTGCAACGCTTTAGCCAAATTAACGCTTTAATAATATTGTGGAATATGTTTTTTCTTTTTCATCTTTATTCAAAATTATTTTGGAATTCGTAGACGGTTGAGGAATTTTCTGTTTATCTCGTTTACTTCTTATTAGAATTCTTGTTATTATTTAAAGCGGATTTCCATTAGGTGCAAATGTTTGTTTCCTACGTAGTCATTTTCAAACATTCATTTTACAATATCAAGTGATATGACCTTGAATAGCGCAAAGCGTATCGATGTTGTAAAAATATTCCATTAATAATACATCAAATGAGGCATGAAACAGATTTGGATATGTAGGAAATTTCAACTAATTTTTATATCTTTGCTCAAGGCCAGACAAAAATAAATCAATGTCTGTCAGCGAAACGCTGACCTAAATCATTACCCAAATGAATTAAATAACGCTTTACTATACCACACTATGCCATGTTGTGGTGGAGAAGCTACCGCTTCTGCCACATCTCTTTTCAACTGGTACAAGAAAATGCATGAAACTACTTACTTCAAGTTGATGTGGCCTTCTTCCATATGTTGTTGGTACATTTGAACAAATTTTGTTAATTGTGTGGTGGATGGTTACATTATACGTATACTTAATATGGTTCGAACATAGGTCGGTGGCTTCATGAAACTCATTCGCTCCATGCGCAGTGAATCAGGCTTGCTAGAGTGGGGATTTTGTGGGGATATTCGAAGTATGTACTGTGAAATATTTGATTTAAACTGCAAATAAAAACTTATTTACAAATGTTTCGGTGATATTTATAACTTGGCTGCTTACTACCGTTATCCTGATTTTTATCGGTGACGATTATCTTCCGCAGGCTTTGGTGGTCAGAAGCAGGGTTGTCAGATTATTTTGTACCTTTATCGCCAAATCAATTTTCAGAAATCGCCAAAAACTTCCAAACTTGAACAATTTCAGTTTTTGTTAAAAAAATGTCGACAAATTCTATTTTATATTTAGTTCTTGTTCTTGTGTGGAATTTAGATATTTTGAATATTTTCAACATTTCATGATAAAGAATTAAAACATATTTTATTGGTATTTATTATTCTAAATAAAAGTTAAACATTTTCTTATACCGTGACCTAGTTTAGACAATGCATAATACATTTTCAACGCAGGGATTACTGGTTAAAAAATAACATTAAAAACTATAATATACTAAATATTATTTCAGGTATTTTAAATGGAACGAAAAACCAACAAATCTCAATAAAATCATATAGTTTCATTAAAAAACAGTTTTATTAGAAAAGACAATGCAAACATTCGTTCACAAATAGCGTTTTCGTGGTCTATATTTATTATGGTTTGTTTATAATCGACGGAATTACACCCATTTTTTTACTTCTTAAGAAAACCACAAAAGATAACAAAATATAATTATATTTAAAATAAGCCTTCATTCTTTGAATTGTACCTACGCGTTTTCACACAATACCACTTTCAATGTTCCTACATCGGATTTTTTATTATGATTTTACTTATTCTCAATTGGTCATATGTTAAAAAAACATTTTTTTCGTTCTCTATAAATCAAATATTTTATGGAGTGCAGTTATCCTACTAAGTTGCAAAGAAATCGGGAATGGTAATTTTAAAAGTGTTCGGTTTGTCATGAACGCATATCTATGACTTGCATACCAATTGTAATATATTTCTCTACAAAGTAATGCAATATAATAAAATTAAAGGACATATTTAAAATTTTCTAAAATTATCCAAGAAAATCGCCAAAAAATCGTCATGTAGCCAAATCGAAAATTAAGTCGCCAAACATATTTAAAATTCGCCACGTTTGGCGAGAAATCGCCATATCTGACAACCCTGACAAAAGAATATTTCATCGACAAGAAAAATAACTTTGGAATGAATTTGTTAAATTATATTAGGTTAGTTAAGTGAGTTTTGTAGAAGAGGCGTTCAAAGTTTATTCTCTATAACTAAGTTAGTTATACAAATTAGAACACTTGTGAGCATATCCTTTTGTTTGATTGACCGATCATTACAAAAATGTAAGAGCAAAAAACTGCCCTTGCAGCCCACTTTACCTAGACAGGACACATACAAAACTTTAATGACGTCGAAATATTAGCGTAAGAGAGAAACTATACAAGGAGATACGCATTGGAAATGCCAAATATAATTGATATCACCCCTGGGAAATGCTTAACTCTAAGAGAGAAAGTTTGAGACGGTTGTGCTCAAGTATATAGGAACACGGTGAAAAAACATAGACAAAAAATTAGACTGCAGTTGAAAAAAGATTGCAGAAGGTGGCTGGAGATTTTTCTATTGTGAAAAACTTTTTAAAATGTAAATATTGTGATATTTTTGTGATTTTTATTGCTTGTAGATTGTAATTGAATAATTTGTGCTGGGAAATAAAAAATAAGTAAAGAAAGGCTAAAGTCGGGCGGGCTATATGATACACTCCACTTTCTATTCGAATACAATTCAATTCGGTAAAAAATTGAAACCGGGAAATATTTATATACTCAACGAGAGTATTACGTCTTTGTGCATTTGTTTGTAACACCCAAAAGGAAGGGATATATACCAATTGTTAATTATAACGATTGACGTAGAATCACTTTTTGAAACGATTTAGCAATGTTTGTCTGTCTGTCTGTCCGTCTGTCCGTCTGGCTGTCTGTCCATCTATTCTTGTAATCACGATACAAATCGCAATTGTAGCCAGAACCAAATGAAACGTTCAACAACGAAGTTCTTCGGGATAATTACGAACGCTATTTAATTTGAATAAAATCGGTTCAGATTTAGATTTAGCCACCATACGAATTTCACTCCCGATTTGACTCTTTTCACTCTTGATACCACATATTTTAACAGATTTTCTTCAAAATTGGCAAAACATTTTATATTTTAACTTGTAACACCTGTGGTAAAAATAGGTTAGATCGGTTCAGATTTGTATATAGCTCCCATTCAAATTTCGCTCTCGATTTGACTTTTTCTGGTCTAGAAACTACATATTTTTACAGAAACTACATATTTTACAAATTTTGCAAAATATCTTATATTTCCACTAGAAACACCGATGCTGAATATAGGTCAAATCGGTTCAGATTTATATACAGCTCCCTCACAAATTTCACTCCCGATTTCACTAATATGACCAGGTCATATTAGCCTATGATTACGAGTTAAATTGTGTTCGGACTTTAGCCTTTCCTTACTTGTATTGTATGTGTCTAATCATAGACTGATATGACCTGACCCAATTTGTCAAATCGAGAAGAATATTTGTATCGGGGCTATATCCATACATAGAATGAAGTGACCCACTTACACAATAGGTTCTTCCAGTTCAAGTATAACGATATATAATACAAACGTACTACAGTTTAGCCATCAGCTTTAAATTGACTCACTTCATTTAGTCATGCTGGTCACCTCACAGCTGTAAGGGCCTTCTTGACATGTACACATACCTAGGCCTTGTGAGAGTACTCAAGCTCACTATAAATTGGAAAATTGAAAATGGTATCAATCTTAAGCCTAATCACAAACACATCAAATGGAGTGCTTTTTAAATAACTATTTCAATGTGCTTTGCCAAATTTACACCCACCGGCTATTCTTCGTACCGAATTTCTCACACACTTAATGTGATTTTCGTCCTTCTCTGTCGATAACACAGGAATAACAAATTGTCCGCCATCGATCAATCATTGTTTGGGCCAAAAAGAACTCAGACATAACAGGGATTTCAACATGTTGGAATTGTACACGGCTTTGGCTGTAAAATATTTACTGCCCGTAAAAAGTTCAACTTTCACTTTCAGCACGATCCCAGACCATATACCAACATTAAATTGCTGTATCTTTGGCAATTTTTCTTTGGTTGCTGAAGTTGTCGTCGTTGCTGTTTGTGGATGGATTTCCTTTATTTGCAAAAGCACTGTAATCTTTACGAATCAGCCTCTACACTGCACACCTTGCTGTTATTGGTATATGGTTTCATTCGTAGCTTTTTGTTCATTCCTCAGCAAGAGGAGTGCCAAAAAATGAAAGTAAGAAACTTTTAATTTTTTTGCTAAGAAAAATTAATGTATTTTGCGTGACATATTATACCTACGACACTTGGCGCATATTTATGCAAATCTTTGTGAAATTAAACGATGTTGCTGTTGCTCGTACTTCGTCATTGCTTACAATGCGCGACATGTAAATGTATGTTCGCGTGAAGAGCAGACAAATGGATACGTCATCAAGGAGGGCGGAAATAAAGATACGAATATGGATATACTTCATCGGAATCTGATATAGGATATGCTATATTCGACAGTTCTATGCCCTGAGTTAAGCCTGCTAAGTTTATCTTGTCTGTTCTTTATAAAATTGTAATAGTTCAACATTATCCCAATTATAGTTATATCTTTTCCAGAAGAGATATATTTCCTAATATAATATTGAATTAATTTATGAAACAGAAAATCGCGCAAAGAAGGAAAATATGGACTTTTTTACATTATCGTCGACATGACTTTATTTGCCGATGTGGTAATATTGTTAAGTAAGATGGGTTTCAAAATTTTTAGAGAAAATCAAACAAGATAAACAATCGGAAAATCGGGCAAATAATTTGATCACAACGTTAAAAATACGAAAACAACAAACAAATCTCTCAAATATCTATTAAATTCAAAATACACACGAATTCTGTTGAAACCACATATTACAGCTTGAGATATTGGAATTTTGAAATTCCATTAGATACAATTACTTTGATATATACCGAAAATCGAAAATCTAAACTCAAATTCATATTAATATGAACTAAAATATAGACTATCCACAATCTCAAAAATCCACTATTTATTGCGATTCTTTCGTCGCGCCTGAAATAAAAAATCCTACTTTGCTTTGATATTTCTCGTGCATAGTTCTACATATGGACCAAATTTTATGTCTCTAGGGTCAAAAAAAATTGCTCCGCCTCCAAGAGGTGAAAAATGAAAAATACGACTACGTCACGTTCGTGACCAGTAATATATATGTGGCAATTTTCAGAGTCGTTAACAATCACGCTTTATAAACATTGCAAAATTTTCCAAAATTATAAAGACGAAAAATCACAATTTCTTTAAAACATATCATAATTTTCATAATATGTTACTCAATTTCTACTGTCTCTAATTTGCCGGTAGTACCGTGGAATTTAAGAATCGGCCCGGCTAACACTGCTCCATTTCATGGAAGAAAATCTGAAAACAGACTTGCTTAGAATTTAATTTTTTTGATATCGTTTTGAAGATAATAGTCCCGCTAAGGAAAATTCGCCAATGTTTTTTATAGATATAGCTTTGTGTTCCTGAGATTGGGCGATTTGTTTGTAGTTTCGTTCGTGAATAGTTGAATTGAAATATTTTTTAGAAATACATTGCTGAAGATTAGTAAAATTTTTGGTTTTTTATAAACTTTAAAAATATTAATTCTAATTAAATTTATACATGTATTTCAATTTAAAAATTTTGTTGATGGCAATGAAAAGAATCATAAAATTTGAATTTGTTTGTAACAACCAAAAGAAGCGAGGTAGACCCATTGTTAATTATACCAATCGACTTAGAATCACTTTTTGAACCGATTTCTCAATGTCCGTATATCCGTCCAAATTAAACTTTGCACAACGAAGTTTTTCGGGATAAGGATGAACGCTGTTTAATTTGAAGAAAATCAGTTCAGATTAGATATAGCCTCCATATGAATTTACCTCCTATTTGACTCTTTTCACTCTAGATACCATATATTTTAACAGATTTTCTTCAAAATTGGTAAAACATTTTATATTTCAGCTAGAAACACCTGTGGTGAAAATATGTTAGATCGGTTCAGATTTAGATATAGCTCCCATACAAATTTCGCTACCAATTCGACTTTTTCCGCTCTAGAAACCATATATTTTATCAGATTGTCTTCAAATTTAGCAAAATGTCTTATATTTAAACTAGAAAGACCTGTGGTGAAAATAGGTCAGATCAGTTCAGATTTATATATAGCTTGCATTCAAATTTGGCTCCCGATTTGACTTTTTCCGCTCTAGAAAGCACATATTTTAACAGACCTTCAAATCATTCAAAATATCTTATATTTTAACTAGAAACACCCATGATGAAAATAGGATATTCAACCGATTAAATTTTGTTCGACTAATTGAATAATCGTTTTCAAATATTTGTTCGAATAAACAAAAAATCATGATTTTCGAATAAAAAATAATTCGAATAAATTGACCCAAATAATCGATATTATAAGTTTTGCATAAAAATACTGAAATTAATATTGTAAATTTATGTAGAATCATCCGTTGGCTTTATGTGGCGATGTTCTATATTAAACCTCGGAATTGTGGCCAAACTGTTTTGGATATGTCTAAATGAATTAAATCATAAATTTGAAGGAAATCCAGAATACATCATGAAGATAACATACGTTTAGATTATTATTAATTGCTATTAATAAAATATTCTGAAATGCAATTAGATATTTCCATCGACTACATAAAATTGCTCTTTCAATTTATTCCGAATTTCGAATTAAAACCTTCATTAAAGAAGAAAATATATATCAGAATATTTCAGAAATATTATATCAAATAGATGTAGAGCCAATATAGGAAAGGCATACCTGCAAACTCCTGTTTTATTTCGAAATGTATTTGCACATAACTATGGAAAAGTAGTGACAAACATTGAATTACATTTTTCTTGTTCTTGATATTTAACCCTTATTAATTATGTTTTAATGAGTTGAACAATTATTCGATTAAACGGTTAATCGAATAGCTCTTCAGGCGTTTATTCGATTAATTGGAAATTCTTTGTTTTCGAATAAACGATTAATCGAATATATTAAAACTCCGAATAATTTGATAACCTATCCCATACAAATTTCGCTTCCGGCTTGAATTTTTCCGCCCCAGAAACAACGTTATACTTGAACTGGACGAACCTTCAAGTGCGTCACTTTCTTCCATGTTTGGATATAGTCTATGATTAGGAAGCATACAAAAATCCTTCCCGTTTTCAATTTTTACCGAATTAAATTGTATTCGCATAGAAAGTGGAGTGTAACATATAGTCGGCCCGCCCGACTTTAGCCTTTCCTTACTTATTTAATAATAACTTAGTTTTAACTTTAATTCATTAGAAAACTCTTCTCTTCCGATTTTTTTTATTTTAAAATTTTTGAAAGTGTCTCAAAATACATTTTTACTTGTTAGTCAAATATGATTTACTCGTTTGCGGATTTTGTCTTCACTTAGTTAATTTAATGCTACCTTTTGTATTCCCTACCAAAAATATTTCCTACTATAATATTCTCGAAAACTGGCTCTAGTTGATAAAAGCAACCAAAAACGGTTAATACAATATTTCGAGGGCTTATATTCATAAGTGGCTATGAACCATTTTCTCGAAAATGAGTTTTTGATGCCAAACTATTCTCAGGTTTGTTTGTCATCTGTCATATAAATTTGGAGAAGACAATTATTTTCTAAAGGCAGTTTTTTCAAATTTTTCTGATTTGGTTATCTACTCACACGTTTCTTTGTGACTGCAAAAGTGGCTATGAACATAAAAATAATACAATAAAATAGTTCAAAAATGGAGCAGCATATAACAGAAGGTTGTAGTTCCATACAACGATTTTGTTTAAAGAATTTTTCTAGATTTAGGGCATATCGTACTATCAAATTCCATCATTTCGCTGTTCATAGCATTTTGTTTCCCAAGTTATCAGGCTAAAATAGGATAAATAGTGGCGTTTAGTCAAAAATTGTGAAAAGTATCTTTAGAAAAACCCGAGGAACATTTTATCGTATTGAGAATACCAAAATATTCTTTTGGAATGTGATTGCTGACTTATCTTGGAAGGAGAAAGTTAAAATAAAAGCAATTGTGGATTTTTCAACAATTGCAGTGATTTTCGCGACTGGCTACATATATGTTATAAGCGACATTGGTTCTTAATACACAAACAAAAAATCAGCCCTTGGCTAGATCGCGAGAAAATCATAAAACAAAAATGTCATGTGTGAAAATCATTTTAGTCATATTTACCGCTAAATTGAAAATTTTCCAAAAAATATCCAATTTGCAATTTGCACTGCAATATCCACTTTTTGTTAAAAAATGGGAAAAGGGATAAAAATGCTAGCAATCTGGCGAATAAAGGTGGGATCTTAAAATTCGGTGTATACATCCCAGAAAATGCATTTTCTACACAACATTTCATAAAAAACGTTATCGAGTTTACAATAAGTCTTATTTATATATTTGAGCATTAATGGCTATGTGCTTATATCAAAATTCTTAGTGCTCAATTTTAAACGTGCAAAAGTGGCTATGAACCATACAACCGCGAATAGTAGGAAATTTCGAAAACTTTTTAATCATAGCAATTAGATTAAACTGTAGAAGAATGATTCATAATTACTCTTAAAATTAAGGAGAAAATCAGTTTTTTCGCTCTCCTGAAAAGTTGTGGTTTTGTTTATAACCATCTATGAATATAAGCCCTCAATATATAATATTTTTGAATTCATAGGAATAAAGTTTAATTTTATTCTAAATTCATTAGTGTGCGGCTGAGACATTGTGCTATAGGACATTGAAGTTATCCATGTCAAATTTACGGGTTATTTGAGGACCTTTGCGACGGTTTTCGAACCCTTTGGAAGGCGTTGTCTCTTTATACATTGATTTCTCTTGGATCTAGGATACAGACAATTTAAGCCCCCTACTTTAAGTCATGCTAAGTTTACTACATATTTGAACAGACATGTTCAGGAACAAACATGCCACTGTATACAAAGGTAACAAATGTATTCAACTTACCCGAGTTTGTGTGTGAAAACCAAGTCCTCACATTTTTTCGTTCGTTGGAATTTGTGTGTTCTTTTATCCAGATTCATACCTGGCAGTAACATCAACGCATTAAATAACAATTTAAAATGTCATTAAAAAAGTCTTACAGAAGTTTTCACCACTGTCACTGCTGTTCCAAAGACAATGAACGCTCCGATCTGACACAACGCAATTCAGACGACGAAAAGCCACAACCACACTGGGGGAAATGATGAAATTACTAACACCACCACTCTCTGGCCTACAATTCCATGAATGAGAATAACTAAGCTTTAATATGACGAAGTGAAACACAATGTCCTGAAGCCCTGTGGTAAACAAGAACAAAGGACACATATCATCAGTGCAAGTTTCAAGTTTCCACGGCCCCCTTCCTGTGCTACCACAAAAAATTTCTTTTTGGGGCAGGAAATTGTTTTAGGCCAGGCCCGGCGTCTGACTTCATGTGCAGCCGTTGCTCTTTTGTTTTGCCTTAATTTTAATATCATTTTTCATATTGAAATTACAATAAGTATTAGGCGGAACATTTCGAAACAAACAGAAACATTTTGGGTCTTAACTTCTTTGTTTGTGTTTTAAGAGCTGTTTAAGAAGTGTAGCAATCATCTGGACATATTCGAGTGCAGCCCGGCCCGTCCTTTCGCAGTTGAGAACATTCCTCATTTTTATGGGGAGTTATTGAATTGCTTTTTTCTTTATTGTTCTTTTGCCGAGATTAAAAACACATTTTATGGGGTTGTCAACATTTTTAATAATGTTTTTTTTCTCGTCACTCCACCAACACTCTCCGATAAAAGGATGGAGGACTCCAACTGCTGCGATATTATTAAATTTAACTAAACCGTTGCAGTGTGATTTTATCATTCAATTACTATGCTCCTTTGTGATACATATCAAGGAGACGTGTCCAGATGTTGAAATGTCCTTGTGCTTATTGACAACGATGACCAATTTATTGATTCTCCATTGTTTGATTATAATCTGCTTGCTTATGTACTTTTCCCGCTTAGTTTGACATTGTCACCAATGAACTGACTCATACACATTCAAGCGGGGACAAATGACAATCATAACCTAGTGAAAGCAAGAGCAGAAAGATTTCCGATAAGAATGTAAAGCCATGCGCCAGAAACTCGTAGGAACAATGTTTAAGGAGTTTTTATGTTACTTGAGGTTTCGACTTTGAAAAAGTTCATGCCAAAGAACTTATTTCGGATTTTATCGGCTAATTTTACGTTGAAAAACAATATATACCATCGTACGTTAAATACATGCATTTGGGGAAACATTGAAAATACCATATATATTTGTCCTTGTGTGATAAAAAAAAGACAAGTTTTGAATCGATTTAACCAAATTCTTATCTCAGACGAATCTTGATTTTTGTACATTGGATCTTGACAAACGTGATAGGATCATGTTATATTTGAACTAGAAACAGCTAACGTGGACTACATGACGTTTTAATAATGGTCCCACAGAAATGCATCCCCGATTTACACAATTACCGCTCCAAAATGCACATTTTACATGAGATCTTGATCAAATTTCCCACATCATTTTATATTTTTACTACAACCACCTACTATAAAAGGGTCTATGGGTCCATGTTTTCATACAGGGCCCATACAAACGGAGCTCCCAGTTTACACCATTGCTGCTCTAAAACATACATCGTATCTTGATAAATTCTTGCCAATCATCTTATATTTCAACTTAGACTAAAGGCGACATGCCGGTATTTACATAAGTCTATCACACTTCGAACACGTGAACATAGTAAACAATCATTATGCTTCTTCATTTCGCTAAAAAATTCTTTTATAGACCAAAATAATTTCGGGATTAAATAAAATCATGTAAGGAAACCTACCTACTTTCTTCCACATTACAATTGAATTCGGGGAAAAATGTTATATCGGTCTATAGAGCGGAAAAAGTCAAATTGAGAGTGAAATTAGTATGGGAGCTATATCTACTATCTGAACCGATCTTACCCACTTTCACCACAGAAAATTTAATATTTCTTATTTCGATCCGAGATATTTCTAGTGTAAATATAAGTTGTCCTGCCGAATTTGGAGAACATCGGTTAAGGTATGTGGTTTCTACTACAGCGGGTAATCTCTAAGTCTGAACCGATTTGACACATTTTTACCACAGATATTTCTATTTGAAATATGAAGTGTTATGCCAAATTTGATAAAAAAATTTTAAAATATCTATTTTATGAAACACTTAAGACTCGGCAATAATATTGAAGATGAAGGTACATTTTATACTGTAACCGTATAACCATTTTATGGGTGCAATTTCGATCATTACTGGAACAGCATTTAATTCACAATTATAAATCATAGTTTAAAACTTTACAAGGTGACAAGGAAATACATAGGACAACGCATAAATAATTATTAGATAAAAACAATCATAGTTTCCGAATATCCATGGATATATGAAATTATGATTTGTTTTGTCTTGATTTTCTTTTTGCCAAACAAATTTATAAGTTGAGGCCACAGGAACTACATTTCACAACGAAAACGAAGTCACGGTGCCTTCACTATTGTCCAACTCTTTTGTCTATTTGTACATGTTCATGATTATGTGCTTTTCTTGGCCGAGCCGTGATTGCCGCTTGTTTGTTTTTTTTTTGCTTTCTATCTTTTTTTCTATCGATAGAATTTTGTTGTTGTTATTTTGGCGAAATCACGTTTTCATATGCCCATTTAATACTTTAGTCCAAGAGAAGAGGAGAAACACAACTGCAATATGTATCTTTCTCTCACACACGTACATGTACATATGTACAAGGATGCGATACATTTGGACACTACCAATACCAATTTCGTTGTTGTCATCGCCATTTTGACCTTGTTGCCTTGTTTTGATTCCAATATTTGTTTCCGCATTCCATTTTTTATTGGCAATACAATAGCCTACATTTCATGAAAGTTTAAATCGCCAGAATGTGTGTTTTCGTTGCTGACTTCTCTCTCTCTCTCTCTCTACTTCTTTCAATGACACCACATTTTTGTGGCAGAAAAACTAAAAAATCGAGTGACATATCGAGGAAGATAAAAAATAGTTTATTAAAGTTGCAATAATTTAAGGATTTCGTTAAGTGGTTTCTAATAGTATCTATGATTTGCAGTCATCTAACTTTGATAGGCAGTCAAGTTGCACAATTCCATGGGAAAATTTAAATATTTTGTTTTTACTCATTGATATTATTTTAAATCCTCTCCATGCCGGAAAAAGCTTCCGGCCAACCACATGAGGATTACAGGCTGTAAGCGGCTTCAGTTTGTTATAAAGAAAGACACCAGTAACATATGCAAAGTCAAATCCATTGCAGGACATGTTTTTTGCGGCATGTGCATTTGGGCACCATGTTTTAGATCTCTATTATTGCTGCTGCTGGAATTTTTGAATTATGTTGTTACCATCAACTGCAAAAAAAGGCTTTGTGCTAACAATCAGTCAGTTATTTCTGGGAACCTTTCTAAAAATACTGGCACAACTAAGAAGTACTTTGAACAACCATGCTAATTGGGCATATATAGCAGCCAACTGAAGAGACTATCAATGATACCACTATTCATGGAATGCGGTGGCTTAAATACAGTAAATACCATAACATGGAAACGGTGGTAGTGGAACTGATGATAATTGTGTTGCCCCAATTAAGGTAGTTCTTACAAATCCAAACAAAAGACAAACATGTAAAAAGGCGCCCACGAAGTGCATTCCACAATATTACCGGCAAATTGGAGGCTGTCGTCTTTACATAGAACTGCAGTACCAAAGTAAGAACAAGTAAAAAGGCCTAAGTTCGGCTGGGTCGAATCTTATATACGCTCCACCAAGGAGTGAATTCCATAGTATTACCGTCATAATAGAGGCATAGGAAAATTCTGATATTTTTTATACACATTACGATTTTCGTTTAAGGCATAGTTAAATTTTTTAAATGAATTGTGATGCTTTATATTCATACATTCTCTCAGGGTCGATTTCCATTTGTGATACCTTGATTCCAGCTACAGACCAAATGTCTGGACCATTTTGGTACAGAAAGTACTAATATTGAAGATCCGTCATGTTTCGCGTTCACGGTGGAATGCACAGACATTATTTCATGATTTGGTACCAGTTTTATACCTTTTTTAAAAAAAAACTTTTTGTTTCGCTTCGCCATAGTCAGACCGTCTTCATAGTCAGATGATTGTATACTCCGAATTTCATGATTTCAACTTCAGCGGTTCTGGTACAATTTTTATCCCTATTTTCCAATGGCTTAAAGTACAAATTTTGAAAAATCCGTCTGTTTTACGTATCTACGCAATTAGAGGGACGTATATTACAAATTTCATGCTTCTAGATGTTGTCGCATCATTGGTACCATTTTTGTCCCATGTCGTCCGCTAAAACTTTTATTTTCTTTTTGGTGCTTTTACGCTTCAAGAGAAATGTACGCTACGTTAAATATTAGGCTCTATTTTCAGTCCTTGTTAGGGAAACAATTTTATCTCTGGGCCGATTTCGTCCACTTTCAATCCCAGCCGACCTGCAACCGCAGAGCACATTTATGTAAAATTTGAACCTGCGTTCAGCGGCTAGCGTTGGTACTAATTTTATTCCGAATATTGAAGGATATGTTTATATTAAGCGGTCAGAGCAACACAAATTTCACTATCTAACTGCATACGTTTGGTTAGTACTGTTTTTATCCCCTTTCGCGTCATTTCATCCATAAAAGTTTAAATTCAGGAAAATCATTTATGTTTCGCGTCTACACAGTCAAATTTATATACCGAATTTTTTTTAGGTGGTATCATTTTAACGTATTTATGCAATTAGAGGGATGTACATTCCAAATTTCCCCTAGTCCCTCCTCGCTCTCTAATTTTTTATTTACTTTACGGTGCTATCATGCTATAAGAGCAAACATGTTCAAAAAACTTATTTAAATTATCTAAATATTGGGGGTATAGGAATGAAGTCCTTGGTAGGGTAAAAATGTTCCTTTTGGCCCGATTTCGCATATTTTGAATCCCAACCGATCTGCAAACACTAGACACATTTATTTGAACCTCCTAGCTTATTTCTTTCGGAAGCTACCGTGCATTGTTGAATGCAGAAAGACGAAAAGACAGACGGCCATAGCAAAATCGCCTTAGAATTTTACCAGGATACATAATACATATACTTTATAGGGTCTCAGGTCGATATTTCAAGGTGTTAAAAACGGAGTAAAATAACCTATTATAGTAAAATAATAATGTATAAGGAGGGTCGTATTAAAATCCAAAGACGAGCTGGACAAGTCCGCCTACCTGTTGGAACCAAGTTTGCTTCCGACGGACATTTTTTGGAAGTTTACATTACAGGTACAATAACTGTACATAAGTCAGAATTGAAAAAATTGAGAAATCGATCTAAAAGGATACACGTTTTTTCTACAAGGACGGTGAATGAAAAAATAAAAAATCGTGTCCGAGAATCAGATTCTTCACTTACCTGCACCTAGTTTTGTATCACATTTTACACGTGTGCCTCTAAGACCGAAAATATTAGTTGTTTGGGTCATTGTGTTCCCAGATCAATATGGTTTAAGGATTTCCAAAGAAGAAAGAAAGATGCAGAAATCGCGTTTTTATGATTGCATAACTGAAATCATCAAAAATTTTGTTTCGCACGCGAGTTAAACGAAAAATATGTCAAAAATAATAAAAATAGTTTTTCCTGGAAAACTACGGCAAAAATTAGGGTATTATAAGTTAGTTTCGCGCCAAATGTTTGTAACACCAAGAAATATTCGAGCTAGACCCACCTTTAAGTATACGGATCGGCTTAGAATCACCAGCTGAATCGATTTACCGATGTCTGCCTGTCCGTCCGTCCGTCTTTCCGTCTGCTGACCATCTAAGCTTCTTCGCACTCTACAGGTCGCAATTGTTGTCCGATTGTCATGCAACTTGGCAAAAGTAATTTTTTCTGGCCAAGGACCATCGGTATTGAATTTGGTGGAAATCGGATCAGATTTAGATATAGCCCCCATACAAATGTCGCTCCCGATTTGACTTTTTCCGCCCTATGAAGCACATATAGTACCCGATTTTCTTCAAATTTGGCTTAACATCAAACTAGAAATACCTGTGGCGAAAGCGGGTTAGATCGGTTCAGAATTAGATATAGCCCCATACAAATGTCGCTCCCGATTTCACTTTTTCCGCTTTAGAAACCACATATTGTACCCGATTTTCTTTAAATTTGGCACTACATTTTATAATCGAACTAGAAACACCTATGCTGAAAGTGGGTAAGATCGGTTCATATTTAGATATAGCCCCCATACAAATGTCGCTCCCGATTTCACTTTTTACGCTTTAGAAACCACATATTGTACCCGATTTTCTTTAAATTTGGCACTACATTTTAGAACTGAACTAGAAACACCTATGCTGAAAATGGGTAAGATCGGTTCAGATTTAGATATAGTCCCCATACAAATGTCGCTCCCGACTTCACTTTTTCCGCTTTAGAAACCACATATTGTACCCGATTTTCTTTAAAATTGACGCAACATTTTATAATCCAACTAGAAATACCTATGCTGAAAGTTGGTAAGATCGGTTCAGATTTAGATATAGCCCCCATACAAATTTCGCTCCCGATTTGACTTTTTCCGCCCTATGAAGCACATATAGTACCCGATTTTCTTCAAATTTGGCTTAACACCTTATGATCAAACTAGAAATACCTGTGGCGAAAGCGGGTTAGATCGGTTCAGAATTAGATATAGCCCCCATACAAATGTCGCTCCCGATTTCACTTTTTCCCCTTCAGAATCCACATATTGAACCCGATTTTCTTTAAAATTGGCAAAACATTTTATAATCGAACTAGAAACACCTATGCTGAAAGTGGGTAAGATCGATTCAGATTTAGATATAGCCCCCATAAAAATGTCGCTCCCGATTTCACTTTTTCCGCTTTAGAAACCACATATTGTACCCGATTTTCTTTAAATTTGGCACTACATTTTATAATTGAACTAGAAACACCTATGCTGAAAGTGGGTAAGATCGGCTCTGATTTAGATATAGTCCCCATACAAATGTCGCTCCCGACTTCACTTTTTCCGCTTTAGAAACCACATATTGTACCCGATTTTCTTTAAAATTGACGCAACATTTTATAATCCAACTAGAAATACCTATGCTGAAAGTTGGTAAGATCGGTTCAGATTTAGATATAGCCCCCATACAAATTTCGCTCCCTATTTCACTGTTTCCGCTTTAGAAACCATATATTGTACCCGATTTTCTTTAAAATGGGCACAACATTTTATAATCGAACTAGAAACACCTACGCTGCAAGTGGGTAAGATCGGTTCAGATTTAGATATAGCCCCCATACAAATGACACTCCCAATTTCACTTTTTCGGCTTTAGAAACCACATATTGTACCCGATTTTCTTTAAAATTGACACAACATTTTATAATCGAACTAGAAACACCTATGCTGAAAGTGGGTATGATCGGTTCAGATTTAGATATAGCCCCCCATACAAATTTCGCTTCCGATTTCACTTTTTCCGCTTTAGAAACCACATATTGTACCCGATTTTCTTCAAAATTGACACAACATTTTATAATCGAACTAGAAACACCTGTGGTGAAAGTGGATAAGATCGGTTCAGATTTAGATACAAATGTCGCTCCCGACTTCAGTTTTTCCGCTTTAGAAACCACATATTGTACCCGATTTTCTTTAAAATTGACGCAACATTTTATAATCCAACTAGAAATACCTATGGTTATTATATAGTTGGTCCCGCCTGATATTAGCATTTTCTTCCTTTTAGGCCGATTTTGCCTATTTTCATTCCCAACCTATCTTACCTTAGAAGTTTACAACGACTTAGAATATGCATATATGAATATATATCCGATGAATATTTCATGGTTTTGCAAACGGAATGACAAAACGAATATTCATCCTAAGATGAAGGGTATACAAAATGTGTCTATAATACGAATGTATTAATTATTTTTATATTTTTGTTGTTGCATAGTGAACTACAAACACAATATCCGTAAATATATCTGAATACTTTTGAGCGGATCACAGAGGCCTGAGGTTAAAATTTTGACATGTCTTGTAGTCTTGCGTTCATGACTGAGGTTGAAAAATACACTTTTGATGGTGATGATATGATGACAGGAACTTAGCCTATTTTTCGAGCATAACGGGTGATTTCTATGTAACAAATTTTCTTCCCTTATGCTCCCTTAAATTCCAGAGAGACATGTTGTTTAAACCGAATCACTGCCAAAGTAAATAAATTTTAGTTATTAGAATTTGGGGAATTTCCCAGTTGTGTATACTATAATAAATATCCTAATTAAATTTGTTAACTGTTTCATTTAAATAAGTCGCCTATTTAATTAAATGAAATCAGATTTTTCTACTTTAATTTTACTTACACCACGATTTTTGTTTGTTGTTTATTTTGCTACGCTTCGCTTTTTTGCTACTAATTAATATATATATATATTAATTAACATTTATAATTATTTGCAATTTACGTTTAATTGTTGAATTTAATGCAACACATTATAACGCCAATTAAGCGCGTTGGAATACATTAAGCTGTTTAATCGACTACTTCATTTTATCCAATAAATTTGATAATGAAAATCATTGAAAATTTCAAATCTGTCTCTTGCAAATAACAAGGGGCGCATGATCTTAAACATGACCGATTTTTCGTATTTGTTGGTAGTACTTATGAAAGTGGAAGTTTTGATTATCACAAAACAATACGAAATTATTTAGCCCTCCATCGTAAAGACAAAGTTCAAGTTGATCGAACCCCCTGTGAAATACCCTGGAGAAATAAGGTCTATATAGAAACATAAAGTCACAAAACGATTTGGAACATAAAGTCACATTAAACTTTGACTGATATTTTAAAGCATCGGGAATTGATACTAAAATCTGGAGTGGATAGGCTAAAGTCGGCCCACCAAAATCCACCCTTTCTTAGTTCTTTTTGTGTCTTGATGATGAAGACATTTGAAAAATATGGCATTTGCAAAAAAAAAAACTTAAAAGTTAGTCATATCTTGCGTACAGTTATCATTCCTACCATGAGATGAAGTGGTACGAGACAGCGATAGATCCATAAAATTCAAGCCTGATGTTCAACTATACATAGAGGGCGATTTTAATAATGTGAAAACTATGGTGTGGAAACCTGTTTAAGGAACTGGTTAATACAATGTTGTAACAAGGAATAGTGGTAGACCTCAAGGGGGACTAGCCTCTCCTCTTTTATGGCTACTAGTAACAAAGGTAGATTCGAGGTAGTAATATATGCGGATGATGTGGTAATACTGATATCAGTGAAAAGTAAATCAAGTAAGGAAAGGCTAAAGTCGGACGGGGCCAACTATATGATACCCTATTCGGTGAAAATCGTGAACGACATTTGTATGGGAGATATAAATCTGAGGAGATTTTTCACCAGAAATGTTTGTAGTTGAAATATAAGGTGTAACGCCAAATTTGAAGAAAATCTGTTAAAATTTACGATTTCTAGACCGGAAAATGTCACATAGGTATCGAAATTTGTATGGTGGCTATATCTAAATCTGAACCGATTTGCTTCAGATCAAACAGTGTCCGTCCTCGATGTGCACCTTTCACCACAGATGTTTCTAAATTAAATATAAGGTGTTGTGCAATTTAAGTGATTTTGATCAAATTTTGCTCAGCATGTGGCTTCTGGACCAGAAAAAGTCAAATCTAAATCTGAACCGATTCGCTTCAAATCGTCCTCGACGTGCAAAAATCGTTTGTATCAAGTTTCGTCAGAATCGGACAATAATTGCGACCAGTATCGTAATTACAAGAATAGATGGACAGACATTCAAAATCTGATTCTATGGCGATCGGTATAATAAACGATTGGTCTATCTCGCTTCGTTTTGGGTGTTACAAACAAATGCACAAAGTAATTATACCCTGTGGTGTAGGGTATAAAAAAATGTGCGGTGCCAAATAAAACTCTTTACTATAAAGAGCCAGATCCCAATCTTTTGCATGATAGTGAACTCCCGCTATCTGGCCTTGACTTGAAGCACATTGGAAAATGTGGTCATTCGTAGAGGTAGAGGTGGCTATTGTGGCCAGTCCATCAGAAGCACTTAGGGTGTAACTCCTCTCTATCGACATATTCGTCATGGCTGCAGCATCGTGTACTACATCTCGTCTGTCTGCCTCCGGGTACTGGCGAAGGAAAATCTTCCAAACATTATTCTACTATAGCACTCCTAAGACGATATACGCTAGGCTGGGTCACAAAAATAAATTGCAGCGGTCACAACCCAGAAATGAAGATTGGATTGTTTATGATGATCTACAAAATATTTCGTCCATAGGTCAAGCCATCTGTGAGTTAAACGCTGCTGAAAATGCCTCTAAAAATCATGTTTTTTGTTTGTGTTGCATTTTTGCCCAATTTTTATACCCTCCACCTCCAGGATGGGGGTATACTAACTTTGTCATTCCGTTTGTAACACCTTGAAATATTGACCTGAGACCCTATAAAGTATATATATTCTTGATCGTCATAAAATTCTAAGACGATCTAGCCATGTCCGTCCGTCCGTCCGTCCGTCCGTCCGTCCGTCCGTCCGTCCGTCCGTCCGTCTGTTGAAAGCACGCTAGCATCTAAACGAAAGGAGCTAGGACGTCCAAATTTACCATAAATGCGTCTTATAGTCGTAGATCGGTTGGGATTGAAATGGGGCGAAATCGGCCCAAAGGGAAAATTTTTTCCCTCACAAGGACTAAAAATACCCATAATAATCCCTACTATTTTAGCGTATTTAAGCATGTTTTTGAATATGTCTGCTTATATTTGCTTGATATTTGGTATACGTATTACCCTTATAGCAAAAAACTGCAGCATAAAGTGATTCTTATTTGTAGGGGGTGAAATGGGGCAAAAAAGGGATAAAAATGGTACACATTTAACGACAACAGCTAGAAACACGAAATTCGGTGTGTACATTCCTCTAATTGAGTAGATGCATGATATAAAAGTATTTTTTTCAAATTCGTACTTTTAAGGGGTAAAATGGGAAAAGAGGGATAAAAATGGTACCAACCTAACGGCTGTACCTAGAATAATGAAATTCGGTGTATACATTCCTCTGATTGCATAGACAAGTAAAATACACGGATTTTTCAAAATTCGTACTTTTTGGGGTTAATATGAAAAAAAGGGGATAAAAATAGTACCAATCAAATGACCGCAGCTAGAGTCATGAAATTCGGAGTATACATTCCTCTGACTGTGTACACACAAAAATAAACTGATTTTTCGAAATTCGTACTTTTTGGGGACAAAATAGAAAAAGGGGATAAAAATAGTACCAACCAAATGACCGCAGCTAGAGTCATGAAATTCGAAGTATACATTCCTTTGACTACGTAGACATGACTGCGTATACACGGAAAATAAACGGATTTTTCGAAATTCGTACTTTTTGGGGACAAAATAGAAAAAGGGGATAAAAATAGTACCAACCAAATGACCGCTGCTACAGTCATGAAATTCGAAGTATACATTTCTTTGACTACGTCGACATGAAAAATAAAAGGTTTTTTCCAAATTCGTACTTTCAAGGGATACAATGGGAACGGAGGGATAAAAATGGTACCAACCAAACGGCTACACCTGGAATAATGAAGTTCGGTGTATGCATTCCTCTGATTGCGTAGACACTTAAAATAAACAGGTTTTTCGAAATTCGTACTTTTTCGGGTTAAAATGAAAAAGGGATAAAAATAGTACCAATTAAATGACCGCAGCTAGAGTCATGAATTTCTGATTATACATTCCTCTGACTACGTAGACACGGAAAATAGACGAATTTTTCGAAATTCGTACATTTTGGGGTTAAAATTGAAAAAGGGGATACAAATAGTACCAACCAAATGACCGCAGCTAGAGTCATGCAATTCGGAGTATACATTCCTCTGATTGAGTAGGAATCGGAAAATAAACGAATTTTTCGAAATTCTTTCTTTCAAGGGATACAATGGTACAGAGGGATAAAAATAGTACCAACTAAATGACTACAGCTAGAATGATGAAATTCTAATTGCGTAGAAACTTCAAGGGGGTAAAAATGGTACCAACCACATGGTCGCAGCTGGAATTATGGAATTCGGTGTATACATTCCTCTGCCTGCATAGACACGCAAAATAAAAAGTTTTTTTTTTCCAAATTTTGTACCTTTTCTATTATGGCAAAAATTGGTTGAATCATGAAGTTAGGTTATTTTGCACTGTGTACGTCTGATAATGGATTTTTTTGTACTTTTGGAATTAAAATAGAATGAAAATACAACCAACTGTAGCTCCCACTATCTACCAATATTTATGGTATTTAAGCTTTTTGAAAATATAAATATAAGAATATTTATTTTTTGATTTGAAATAAATAATGGTTTGAAATAATTAAAATATTATATTTATTTATAAAATTATTTTTTCAATATTTGTTTTGGTTTGTCTATATTAAAAAATTATATTTTCCTGTAATATTACTGCACTTCTACGAAAACCGACAACCTCTGTGGAATGCAATCCATGGTGGAGGGTATATAAAGTTCGGCCCGGCCGAACTTAACGCCGTTTTTACTTGTTTTTTCTGAATTGATAGACCTTGGAATTTTGATTCTCGTTTTCGAATAACTCATTGGTCGTATTATTGGACGTTTATATTGATTTTTTGTGGTTTTTCAAGTTGACAACTAAAAACTCATATTTCTTGGAAACATTTTGAGGAGAGTTGTAATGAAAAATAAATAGGAGAAACCAGTACCTTTCGAATGATGCCTAAGTGATGAATATCGGACGAAAAATGACGTCACTGACTCCATGTTTGTAAAATAATTTAATACAGGAGATGGATTTTCAGAGCAAACATTTTCAAACTGTTTTCACAAAAACGAGCGCTGCGGCGGCAATTTCCTTCCGATTTTCATAATTTATGCATCATTCGGAAGGTATTGCCTGCAGCTATCAATACTCACTCACCCCAAATTCATAAGACATTCAAGAAAGATTGATTGCTGCAGTCTATTTCTCTGGTCACCCTTAAATTAATTTAGTTGCTACATAAGCTGTTTGGGGGGTGATTTCCTTGTCGTTGTCATTCAGCCTGGAACCATATATATAGAAAATATTAAATTTTTGAGACATCTTCCCCTGATTATTTGAGTCTCTTATTGAGCCTAATATTTGTTTATTTCAGTGTCTGAAAAAGTTTATAAAATAATATTTGGGAAACATAGTTTTCCTACTATTCAATTGTTTTTGCGTCCTCAAAAATATTTATAATCCATCATCAGCTGCTCTTTATGATCAAAGATTTCCTACCGCACCAACATCTGAGTGAACCACCACCACAGCTACAGCAATGATTCGATACGGGACCTGATCCCATCACTCACAGCAACACCAATACCACCATCGCACAGTGAGTGGCGTTTTCAGATTTAGTTGGAAAAGTTATTTATTTCATTCGTCAGTATATCTTCTCTAAACCAGCTATTTGGCCATGGTATTTTCCACCAACACTGCATAGGATTGGAGGTAGTAAATCTTTGTTTTTTAGCGAAATTTGTACCATTTCTTATACCTATTTTTTTTTATTTCTTGTATGTTAGTTCAAGGAAAAAATAATGAAATGCATTTTAAGAAATAATTTCTACAAAAAGGTATCAATTCTTCTTCCTAAGTCTTCTCTTTTTGCCTACAAAAAAACTTGTACAAATCTTTAAATCAATTTTTTTAATATTTGCAGTGCTGCGTGCAAATATATATGTTTAAATAACATTTTTCAAGTTGTTTTCACAAATAAGCAAAAATTCCCACACTGTGATATACTATTGTCACCATAAGCTTTGCTAGGAAATGCTAAAACGTTACAAGACAATCTCCATCATTGTCGTAGATTTTCTGGGATTGGGCGACAGACGTTGTAACGAAGAAAACCACAATAATGTCGCATTCAAGCTGACCACATGATTTCTATTTAAAACAAGATCTGCGCTGGTAAATGTATCATCATCTCTGTCATTGCATCACATCAACATACACACACACAAAAGCCGCACAATGGGACAAAATGGGTGGAAATGACAAAAATTCGATGCGAAAACTGACTCTAATTGCGTCGACACGTATAAAAAATGATTTTTCGATATTCGTACATTTAAGGGGGTGGAATGCAAAAAATGGATAAAATTGATACCAACCAAATGGCCGCTGATAGAATCTTGAAAATTAGTTTTTTTACTTTTACGTACGAGCAAATGGCTTGAATTGTGAAATTAAGTTATCTTGCACTGTGAACGTGGGAGATAATGGATATTAGAAATCCATGCTTTTCGGATCAAGATATGATGAAATATTGCCAAATAAACGGCTATCCAATATATCCTAATGTTGATTAGAACATATATATAATTTTTTATACCCACCACCTCCAGGATGCGGGTATACTAAATTTGCCATTCCGTTTGTAACACATTGAAATATCGATCGCCAAAAAATTCTAAGACGATCTAGCCATGTCCGTCCATCCGCCTGTCCGTCTATTGAAAGTAAGCCACCATCTAAACGAAAGGAGCTAGGACGTTGAAATTTTCCATAAATGCGTCATATAGTCGTATATCAGTTGGGATTGCAACTGGGCTAAATCGGTCCAAAGGGAAAAAATTTCCCTCACATAATAACCCCTAATATTTTAGAGTATTTCAGCACTTTTTTAAATATGTCTGTTTGTACTTACTTGGTATTGGGTATGTAAAAAGTAAAAATCGCTCACAGTAGTTCAGAATCAAACTCCATTGGCCAAAATTCAATCATTTTTGTTCTAGTAGAGATTTTTGAGTACTGTAAAAAATTAAAATTATACAAGGGCTCAATGATTCTTTTTAGGTATCAATATTAAAAATCGGCAAATCGGATATATTTTAGAAATCAGTCCAAAGTTTAGTACATTTCGTATTTTTCGATTTTTTAAGAAAATTTTTTGTTTTTTGTTCATAATGCGAAGAAAAAATTTTACTTTTTTGTACTACAGATTTTCACGTCTTTCAGATTTTGGAAATTGAAAATAACGTAATTTTGTTCTCTTTGACTTTGTCGAACTGTTTCTCATACATTTTAAGAGATTTTGCACTCAATTTTTTATTAGAACTTGTTGTTTCTTAGCTTTATTATGACGTGAAAAAGCCTAATATAGTTTGGTTGTAATGAATATTGTAAAAAATATCCTTTTTAAAATCTGTAATACAAAAAAAAAATATTTTTCTTTGCATTATGAACAAATACGTAAACATATGTTAAAAAAATATAAAAATTTTAATTTTCTTTAAAATCTAAAAATACGAAAAGTAGTCAACTTTGGGACGATTACTAAAACATATCCGATTTTCCGATTTTTTATGTTAATATCTAAAAATATGGGTCCTTGTCTAATTTTGATTTTTTACAGCACTCAAAAATGTCTACTAAAACAAAAGTTATTGAATTTTGGCGGATGGATTTTGATTCTGAACCACTGTGCGGCGTTAACTTCGGCCGAGTCGAACTTTATATACCCTCCAACATGGATTGCATTCCACAGATGCTGCGATTTTCGTAGAAGTGTAGTAACATTACAATAAAACGTCAAATTTTTAATATAGCCAAACCAAAACAAATATACGGCAAGGCTACCAATAGGTTTATAACATGTCGAAATACTATTTCAAGTCAATTCAAAAGGAAAATATAAGCAATATTGGTTGTATTTCCATCTTATTTTAATTCCAAAAGTTAAAAACTTTGAAAATCCATTATCTCTCAAACAATTTTTGTCGTAAAAGTAATAAGTACGAATTTATAAAAATCTTTTTATTTTGTGTGTCTATGCAGTCAGAGCAATGTATACACCGAATACAATGATTCTAGCTGCAGCCATATAGTTGGTACCATTTTTATCCCATTTTCCCATTTTACCCCCTTAAGAGTACGACTTTCTAAAATCTCCTTATTTTACGTGTCTACGCAATTAGAGGGATGTACACTAGAGCGTACCAGGTTACAAGTAAAAAAAAAAGTTCGCCGTACACCTTCGAATATGAAGTATTATTGAAAGGTAGTTTCAAAAATTTTTTTTTTATTTTTTTATGCCGAACGTAGGGGTCGCGCTTTTACATTTTTCTATATAACTTCTGCATTTATAAACGGATTTTAAAGTGTGATACATCGATGTTTTTGTCCGATTTTTTTGTCTTTGAAGTCATTGAGCTCAAACATGATTCATGATTTTATGCGAGCTTTAATTTTCGATTATTAGAGTGGTACATTAGGGTAGTAGCAACTGAGAAATGATGGGTAAGTACCAGAAGGGGGTGCTTGAGCTCAATGACTTCAAAGACAAAAAAATCGGCCTCGTCGAGACAAAAACATCGATGTATCACACTTTAAAATCCGTTTATAAATACAAGTTATATAGAAAAATGTAAAAGCGCGACCCCTACGTTCGGCATAAAAAAATAAAAATTTTTTTTTTGAAACTACCTTTCAATAATACTTCATATTCGAAGGTGTACGGCGAACTTTTTTTTTGAGGTACGCCCTAATGTACACACCAAATTTCATCATTCTAGCTATAGCTATAGTTTTGTTGGTATTCTGTTCCCATTGTATCCCTTCAAAGTACGAGTTTGGAAAAACCTTTTTATTTTTCGTGTCTACGCAGTCAGAGGGATGTGTGCTCCGAATTTCATGATTCTAGCTGCAGTCATTTGGTTGCTACAATTTTTATCCCCTTTTTCTTTTTAACCCCAATGAGTACGAATTTCGAAAAATCCCTTTATGTTACGTGTATATGCAATCAAAGGAATGTATAATACACCGAAGTTCATTAGTTTAGGTGCGGCCGTTTTGTTAGTACCATTTTTAACCCTCTATTCCCACTTTACCCCTTAAAAGTACGACTTTGGAAAAAGATATTTTCATATTATGTATCTACTTAATTAGATGAATGTACACACGAAATTTCGTGTGACTAGCTTTTGTCGTTTGATAGGTACCATTTGTATCCCTTTTTGCCCCATTTCACCCTCTAAGAACGAAAATCTCTTTATGGTGCACGTTTTTGTTATGGGGGAATGCGCATACCCAATATTAAGTATGTACAAGCAGACTTATTGAAAACATGCTTAAATACTGCGAAATATTAGAGCTTATTATGGGTGTATGTTATTTGGACCGATTTCGCCCAGTTGCAATCCCAACCGACCTATGCCTATAAGACTCATTTATGAAAAGCTTGGACGTCCTAGCTTATTTCGTTTAGATGTTAGCATGCTTTCAGCAGACGGACGACATGGCTAGATCGTCTTAGAATTGTATCACGATCAAGAATATATATTCTTTATAAGGTCTCAGGTCGATATTTCAAGGTGTTACAAACGGAATGACAAATTCAGTATACCCCCATCTTGTAGGTGGAAGTTATAATATCTAATTATTTATAAGTCCACACAATTAGAGGGAGAATGAACAGTATTTAATGTTGTTGTCATTTTTATACCTTTTGTGTCTAAATTTTTAAAAATTGTATATGATTGTGACCTGTCCCATTGTGCTTCACAACTACCGGCACCATCCGGTGCAGACGCTGCTGCCATGGAAACAACCAACGAATGCTTTGGATGTTCCATTAGTGTGATACTGCTGTTGTTGTCGAAGTTGTTGGTCTTGTGTTTGTTCGACGGGCCATATGGACGATTTGGATGATGTTTTGATGCTTTACTATACTTTTTAGTTTGCTGCTCCTGCTGCTGCTCTTTCGTTCATCTTTCTTTTTGTTCTTCTAATATCCTGTATTTCTGCTGTCTTAACGTTACACAGAATTGATAGCAGCACATTTGTTTTGGCTTTATGGCAATGGATTTTACTGCCATTCTCTGGCTTGCCGGGATGTTCGTTCGTCTTCCATATAGCATTTATTTGGGACTCATATGGTGTGGCGGAGACAGACAGCCATCATGCCGATAGAGATGGTGGAGGAAAAGGTTAAATGTTTCATTCCATATTAGTTGGATTTTGTGTTTTTCAAATAAATACAGATTAAATGATTGCCGTTAGTTCCAGTTTGATTGACTGTTTAAATTGTAACTGATATCGATAATCGTCAGTATTCCGTGGCAAAAGACAATAGATTGTTAGCCAGAGGGAATGATGGAAGGGCAATGGAGGAAGAGAGGAGGAAAACAGGTAAAAACAATTGTACATGTATGTTCTATGGAGATTATATGGAATAAGGACAGATAATAAAAAAGGAAATGTATTTGAATTGGATTTGCTGGTATTTTAAAGCAAGGGAAAAAACACAAACATTTTCGAGAAGATACCGAAAGTTCAGTTCAGCCTTCTTTAAAGCTCATTTTCATATCGGTGGCGAACGCTATTCAATTTGAAGCAAGTCGGTTAAGATTTAGATATAGGTCCCATACAATTTTTTCTCCCGATTTGACTCTTTCCGCTTTAGAAACATATTTCAACCAATTTGGCAAAACACCATATATTGCAACTAGAAGCGGCTCTGGTGAAAATCGGTCAGATAGGCTCAGATTTATATATAGCTCCAATACAAATTTCGCCACAGAATTCATTATTTCCGCTCTAGAAATATCACATTTGAACAGTTTTTCTTCAAATTTGGCAAAACAGCCAAACATCTCTGCTGAAAGTGGGTGACACCAGTTCAGTTTTATAAACGGTGGTTAAATTTTAAGGTTTGCTTCAATTATTTAGGGAACAAGATATCGGCCAAATGGCCGCTGCGACCTCGGCCGCACATCCATCCGATGATCCAAATTTTCGATGACGCTGAGTCATAATTGAGGTTCTATGCCATTAATGGTCCGAATTATCTCATCCTTTAGCTCTTGAATTGTTGCTGGCACCTTTTCTTTCAAATAACCCCAAAGAAAGAAATCCCACGGTGTCAAATCACATGATCTTGGCGGCCAGTTGACATCGCCACCACATGAGATAACACGGCCATTGAATTTGTCGCGCAAAAGAGCCATTGTTTCGTTAGCTGTGTGGCAAGTGGCACCGTCCTGTTGAAACCACATATCGTCCACATCCATATCTTCCAATTCGGGCCATAAAAAGTTCGTTATCATCTCACGATAGCGAAGACCATTCACAGTAACTGCCTGACCGGCCTCATTTTGGAAAAAATACGGCCCGATGATGCCGCCAGCCCATAAACCGCAACAAACAGTAACTCTTTGTGGGTGCTTTGGTTTTTCGACAATCACTTTTGGATTATCGTTCGCCCAAATGCTCCAATTCTGCTTATTGACGAATCCACTGAGGTGAAAATGTGCCTCATCACTGAAGATGGTTTTCTTCGAAGTGCACGATATGCATTTTGATTTGAACGCCCACTTTCATAATAAGCCTGAATAACTTTAACGCGTTGAGCGATTGTGTATCTTTCATGGTTCAAACTGAGTTAGTCTGAAATTGAGAAATGTCCAATGAAATGCAGAAAAAACTTGACGTTTAGGTGTGGTTCACATTCAACATCGGCCCTTACAATTTAACCACACCTCCCATAAAAGTGTCCTCCCCCGATTTGACTCTCTCCGCTCAAGAGATTTGCTTCAAATACGGCAAAACAATTTATATTTCAGCTAGAAAGAGCACTGGTGAAAATGGGCCAGATCGGTTCAGATATATGTAGCTCCAATACAAATTTCACCACCGAATTTATTATTTCCTCTCTAGAAATAGCTAGAACAGAACTGATATTCTTCTAATACGGCACATCAGCCAATATTTAAAATAGTAGTGAAAGTGGGTCACATCGGTTCAGATTTATATAGCTCCCATATAAATGACTCCTCGATTTGAATTTTCCCACTTATTTAACAGATTTCCATCAAATTTCGTAAAACGTCTTATATTTCAACTTGTAAATCTTAGCTAAACAAGTAAGGAAAGGCTAAAGTCGGGCGGGGCCGACTATATAATACCCTACACCACTCCCTGTGTATATACCCCAGGTGTTTCATGGGAACAATTTTATGCAGTTCATATAAATTATACGGTATAGATTCATCTTTAGTCATATTTAACAAATATGGTAAATAATAGACACAATTTTCCGGCAGACAAATGCAAATTATACAGTAGTAATAGGATGAATCGGACCGACATTTGAAAGAAGGCCTATAACAACACTTGGGGCCTGGTCCAAAACATGGGCCTATATGTTTCTCATTCACGGTTGGTATTCAAAGTTAAAATATATCATGATCCGATGTAAGACGTAGTTTCTAGAGCTGTATTAGAGTAGAATGGGGCCAAATTTGGGTTATTCCAAAGTATGGACACATATATTTGACTTTGTATTCTTAGTTGAAATATAATATAATCTGCAAAATTTGAAAAAAAAATCCGATGTAAAATTTGTTCTTGAGGGCTAAAAATTAAAATGGGGCCATTTTTAAGGTGGTTCATTATCACTTTCAAAGTAGGTATTCTTAGTTGAAATATGACATGATATGCAAAATTATATCGAGATCTAATGTACGATGTGGGTTCTAGAGACGTAATAGAGTAGAATGGGGGCCCAATTTGTATGGGGCTTTTACCAAAATATGGACCTATATATTTGACTTTCATAATATGTCTTCTTAGTTGAAATATAATACAAAATGCAAAATTTGATAAACTTTCGATGCAAATTGTGGGTCCTACAGGGGTAATAATAAAAAAGGGGGCCATTTGTAAGGGCGCTACATTCAAAAATGGGCCCATATAGATCACTTGTAAAGTAGGTATTATTAGTATGAAATACATATATAATATAATCTGCAAAATTTGAAAAACTTCCGATATAAAATGTCGGTCCGGTAAAAAGTGAAATCGGGAAGGATTTTTGCATCTTGTAAATGTATGTATTTCACAAAAAATGTTAAATCGGAAAGGACATTTGTATGGGGGTATATTGATACCTGGAACGATTCACCCCTTTCACCATGTATGTTTATTGGTGAAATATAATATGGAAAGTTTGGCCAAAATCGGTTAAACAACATTTGTATTGGGGCTATATCTAAATCTGAACCGATCTTACCGAATTTCTGCATAGGTGTTTCTAGATGTGTTAAATTTAAAGAAAATCGGGTACAATATGTCTTTTCTAGAGCGGAAAATGTAAAATCGGGGCGACATTTGTATGGGGGCTATATCTAAATCTGAACCGATCTTACCCAATTTTTGCATAGGTTTTTCTAGTTGGATTATATGATGTTGTGTCAAATTTAGAGAAAATCGGGTACAATATGTCTTTTCTAGAGCGGAAAATTTCAAATCGGGAGCGACATTTGTATGGGGGCTATATCTAAATCTGAACCGATCTTACCCAATTTTTGCATAGGTTTTTCTAGTTAGATTATAAGATGTTGTGCCAAATTTAAAGAAAATCGGGTACAATATGTGGTTTCTAGAGCGGAAAATGTCAAATCGGGACCAACATTTGTATGGGGGCTATACCTAAATCTGAACCGATTTCCTCCAAATTCAATACCGATGGTCCTTGGCCAGAAAAAATAACTTCTGCCAAGTTTAATGACAATCGGACAACAATTGCGACCTGTAGAGTGCGAACAAGCTTAGATGGACAGCAGACGGACGGACGGACAGACATCGTTAAATCGACTCAGCTGGTGATTCTAAGCCGATCGGTATACTTAAAGGTGGGTCTAGCTCGATTATTTCTTGGTGTTACAAACTTTTGGCGCGAAACTAACTTATAATGCTTGTCTGCAGCCATAGTGGAAATCTCAAATCAAGTTGTTGCTACGAATAATATTTGGAAGGCACATAAACTGGCCGGTGCTACTTTTCCTGAGGATGATGCGATTAGACTTTAAAAGCTTCATGTTTAAAGGTGTTAGAGACAGCTACAAAATCATAGTCCAGACGTGACAACAAATTTACGTAATAATGTGTTTTTTGCACGAGCTAGGACCTCTCCTCTGACATTTGGCCGTTCTCACCAAACTATTGTCGTATTGATGTTGGTTTGAACAGTAGTTAAAGTCAGATGTTGGTGGTCATATTTGGATTTACTGACGCTCTGAGTTGGCTATTCAATTATTGTAAAATTTTGGAAGATAACTTCCGTGATCATTGAGAATGGGACATCTCCAGTTTGCCCTTTGGAGCCACGACTACCCAATGGGTATCGTGGTGTTTACAGCCGGAATATCCAATTAAATCTTCGAAATCTTTATTTTCGAGAATGATGCCAAATAAAAGGCAGAAACTTCACTCGACTAATTGGCACTAGATTTTGTGGAAACTTCGTAGGACGATAAAAACTTTTCCTAATAAAAAATTGCACTTTGAAAACTCACAAAATTGTAATATATCGCTAAACGAATTTACCTGGAGAAATACTGTGTTGTTTAATAAAATGGTATTTTGAAGATGCCGTTTTCCTTCTCAAACCAGAAGGAAGCAGTCTGATTATTTTAATATATTAAATGTTTTTCGGACTTTTTATCAAACTAAGATGTTGGCACTTTGATTGTTCACAGAAATAGGAAGTTATTAAACTCCACTCTTGACATACGAAAGTATTTTTCTATTACAAAAATTACCTGAAAATGAAACGTCAAATGTGCTAAAATCTCGATGTTGCCACTACCTTATGTACATTTAACTTTCCAGTAGGGGGAGTATAGCCCGAATCATAAAATTAATTAATAATCAATACCCTATATATTAAAGGTGGTGTATTTATTTGAAGATGGTTTATACATGTTATGGTGGTTTCTGAATTTGTTTATAAAACAATAAATGTATGGCCAGTTTTTTCTTCTCCTCACCTTTGTTATGATCATAACTGAGCCAAGTCGAAAACCACATTCCGTGACGCATATGTAAACGTCTCCACATAGAATATCATACCAAAGTAAATACGAAACAAAAACAACCTAGTAATCACATGCCCATTCTGTCAAATGACCAAAAGTAGATAAAAACATTAGTAAATTGGATAGAGCTGCTACGGTAAGTACCTGAAAATTATAATTTGTTTGTTCCTAATAAAGTTTATAATTTCATATGCCTACGATGAACTACTTCAACCTCCTGTACATGAGATTGATCGTTTCTGTCCTGTATAATTACAAATTGATGGAGAGAGCATCATTGCCAAATCCCTATACATATCATACACAAAAATGAAAAACTATTTTGCACACTGCGCCTTCTATGTATTACGCTGATGTTGTTGCTGTTCAATCAAACACAAAAAAATTAACATTGAAATTAATGTGAATTACACTCAGGAGTAAACACATAGTGTTAGGTGTATATTTCATTTCGTAAAATTATGTCAGTGATTGAATAAATTGTTAAGAGTTTTTCTTTCTTTGAGGTGATAAATGAATATTGGTGATATTGCTCGGATCAAAACAAATTATTACGAATTATCCAGACATATGATTAATGTTTTGTATTTTTGTTTCCACTTGTTGGCTGGCGAATGTGACGTTCATTACAATATGTGCTTTACAGAGTGGAAAAAGTCAAATCGGGATCAACATTCGTATGGGGGCTATATCTAAATCTGAACCGATTTGCTTCAAATTAAATAGCGTTCGTCTTATATCCACAAAACTTACTTGTGTCAATTATTGTTCAGATCGGACTATAATTGCGACGTGTAATTTGATTACAACAATAGATGGACAGACGGACATTGCTAAATCGGTTCAGAAAGTGATTCTAAGCCGATCTGTATAATAAACGATGGGTCTAACTCGCTTCCTTTTGGGTGTTACAAACAAATGCAAAAAGACATAATACTCTCGTGGAGTGTAAAAAAACAAACATTTTTAACATCGTTTCCGAGTTTAGAAAGTCAAAATTTTGTTGCATAGTGTAATCGATTAACAGAATCATATTGAATCATTCATAGTTTACCAATTCCACGCAAAAATTGTTTATTCTTTTGGGAAATATGCTCCAAACATTATTTTTTGCTCAACAAGTAAGTAAGTTTCCACCATTATTATTTTTTCCTTCACAAACGATGCTATTGCTAGTGTATTATTCATTTAAAACAATTCTGTGCTTTATGGCTTAGAAATAGTTTTATATTCTGATGAGTTTTTCGCCATTAAATCTTTGAAAGTTGGTGTGAAATTCTTTGAAGTTCTGCTTGCAGCAGCCAACACCGCATTAAGATGTACAGAAAAAGAAACTTTATTTCATTTGCACCGCCATATATCAAAACGCTTTCTGCCATAAACTAACCAAAGTGGCAAAGTGATGCTTTTTGCATGGCCCCATTGTGGGAGGCACCACAAACGGCAAAAGTGCATTAGGTTGGTTGGTGGCACAACAAGCGTAAATTAAAAGAGCTAATAATAAAACGAAGGATGTGGCTAGGAAAAAAAACACCACATCCTGTTGTTTGCAATACCCAGGGTGCGGTACATGACGATCTGCAAGCATCCTACCCGTAAGGATCTTAGAAGTGATGATTTGTTGGTTACCAAAAGGACACTTGTCAGGAGTGGATGGCGGGGCACGAGAGGATTTTTGTTCGTTTACTGAAGCTGTACTATAGCAGTAGGGCTTAGCTCAGATGATGTGGCAGATTCGCTTTGATGAATTTGGCGAAATAGGATGAGGGGGAGGTGGTGAAACCACAAAGTCATGGCTGAGTAGTGCACTCGTTTATATGTAGATCCTCGTCTATCATTCATCGTTACTGATGTTCAGCCATATCATATAATAAATTTATTCATTTATGTGCCACACCATACTCCAGGGCACAATGTCGTGAAAGTGGCTAAAAACTAAAATAGTGCAATTCAGTGTGTGCATCCCTATAATTTAATAAACATGTAAAATAGAGCGATTTTTCAAAAATAATAGTTTTAAGGGATACAATTGGAAAAGTGGGATACAAATTGCACCAACCAAACCGTTGAAGTTAAAATCATGAAATTCGGTATATGCATTTATCCGATTGTGTAGACGCGAAACATAGAATATTTTTCAGAAAATTGTATTGTAGGCAGAAAATTGGGCGAAAGTGTTAAAAATGGTACCAATCAACGGTTGCAGTTATAATAGTGAAATTCGGTAAGTACATAGCTGTAACTGCGTAGACACAAAAAATTAAGATATCTTTCGATATTCGTACCCTTAGCATCAAAATGGGATAAAACAGGTACCACGCAAACGGATGTACTTAAGTAATATTTGAATTTATCTTTCAGTGGCTGGGAGCTTTACGCATATTAGGATATAATTTTTCAAATTTCCGGTCAATTCATTGATGTTTTTCTTTTTTGAAGGCAATTATTTATAATATTGTGTCGTCGATATGGTAAATTTTATATCTAAGTCTTTACAATAATATTGTTTTTTTTTATACCCTCCACCTCCAGGATGGGGGTATACTAAATTTGTCATTCCGTTTGTAACACCTTGAAATATCGACCTGAGACCTTATAAAGTATATATATTCTTGATCGTCATAAAATTCCAAGACTACCCAGCCATGTCCGTCCGTCTGTTGACAGCACGCAATTAAAGGTTTTTTCCTAATTCGTACTTTCAAGGGATACAATGTGTACGGAGGGATAAAAATGGTACTAACCAAATGGCTACACCTAGAATAATGAAATTCAGTGTATACATTCCTCTGATTGCGTAGACACTTAAAATAAGCGGATTGGTCGAAATTCGTACTTTTTGGGGTTAAAATTAAAAAAGGGATAAAAATGGTACCAATCAAATGACCGCAGCTAGAGTCATGAAATTCGGAGTATACATTCCTCTGACTGCGTAGACACGGAAAATAAACGGATTTTTCGAAATTCGTACTTTCAAGGGATAAAAGGTACAGAGCGATAAAAATAGTACCAACTAAACGACTACACCTAGAATAATGAAGTTCGGTGTATACATTCCTCTGATTGCGTAGACACGGAAAATAGACGAATTTTTCGAAATTCGTACTTTTTGGGGTTAAAATGGAAAAAGGGGATACAAATAGTACCAACCAAATGACCGCAGCTAGAGTCATGCAATTCGGAGTATATATTGCTCTGACTGCGTAGACACGGAAAATAAACTGATTTTTCGAAATTCGTACTTTTTTGGGTCAAAATGGAAAAAGGGGATAAAAATAGTACCAACCAAATGACCGTAGCTAGAGTCATGAAATTCGAAGTATACATTCCTTTGACTGCGTAGACATGAAAAATAAAAGGTTTTTTTCCAAATTCGTAGTTTCAAGGGATACAATTTGTACGTAGGGATAAAAATGGTGCCTACCAAACGGCTACACCTAGAATAATGAAATTCGGTGTATACATTCCACTGATTGCGTAGACACAAATAAACGGATTTTTCGAAATTCGTACTTTTTGGGGTTAAAATGAAAAAAGGGGACCAACAAAATGGCCGCAGCTAGAATCATGGAATTCGGTGTAGACATTTTTCTGACTGCATAGACACGCAGAAAAAATAGATTTTTCTAAATTCGTACATTTACGGCAAAAATTGGTTGAATCATGAAGTTCAATTATTTTGCACTATGTACGTGAGATAATTGATTTTCAAAATGTGTACTTTTGGAATTAAAATAGAATGGAAATACAACTAACTATAGCACCCACTACGTACCAATACTTATGGTATTTAAGTTTTTTTGAAAATAGAATTATAAGAATATTTATTTTTTTTTTGAATTGATTTGAAGTATTATTTCATTATATATAGTGCAAACATACAATTTATGTTCTATAAATGTAGTATTGTATTAATGTACTCAAAATATTTACATTTTTTATTAATTACACAGTCCAACAGCATTTTGGAACAGAATAGCGACCCTTTAATTCTGAAAGGTCATGTTGAGTAGATTATCTTTGTAGAATAGGAGGAAAGTTAAGGATTAAAGCTTTTTAAGTCGCTATTTTTCTCCAAACAAAAAGTCCTAATCTGTTGGACAGTATTATTAGTTCTATATTAAATAGCATTTAATTAATTTACTACTAACTTATTTTAATATTTATTTGCAAAAGTAGAAACTTCTAACGTAGCACAAAATTAAAACGTTTGACCAAAATTTTAGTCAAGATCACAACATTTTCTAATTAATTTAATTTAATTTAATTTTCTGGTACTTCATGGAATTGGCAAAATTACAACGACATGCGCGTCATTGCTTTTATATATAACTTAATTCTCCATCACCGAGCGTGGTGCGATGGTAAGAATACGCGACTAAATTTTTTTGTTTTCAATAAACTTACAACTTTTTTAATCAATATGTGCATTTCTTCATTGAGTGAATATGCAAATATTTTTAATTAACGACTTACATCTTTTTAATCAATATGTGAACTTCTTTATCGAGTGAATATGAAACATATTTTCAAAAAACAGTTTAGAAATTTTGTTTTTGATATTTTGAGTTTCTTTAAATTTGGGGTGTTTCTTAAATGGTGTGAATTTTTGGAATAATATTTAATTTGAATTCGTCAATTTTTTAGTTATATTCAAAATTTATTTTTTTTCTGCGTAGAGTACCGTAGTGGAAACCAGAAGCTCCACATGACTTAAAATTAACTTTTAACTCTTTGAAAATAAACGGCATTAATCCCACACACAATTTCACATAAAATTTTGCATACGATAACTAAACATTCATTTATTTATTGTTGGTGTTGATGCTTACTGATTCATAGGTCAAATAATGATAAATATATTTGTAGAAATATCGGATTTACAACAATATGTTCTTGTCTCTGTTGGCATGTACGAGTTCGCATGGTCGTTCAGACCACATAATAATAATAATAATGATAGTGATATATTGCTCTATAATTACTATTTGGTCTGAAATCTATATATTTGCTCTGTCATTTATTTATTTTGCCGCCACTTACTTTAATACATCACACCATTGTGCAGCACAGCAGCAAAGGGAGATACCATCCGAGAAATGAATCACTATGTTGCTGGCAATATGATACAAAGATGTATTGTGGGCGAGTCACATGGAAGCCAGGGAGAAACAAGTTATTATTTATGACTTGTGTTCTTTGGGACTTCCAGCCCCTCCAGACACAGCGAATACAATCTCAAAGAAAGTTGCCTAACTTAAAAGAAAATCCTAACAAAAAAGTAAAAAAAAAAACAGGAGAAAAGAAAGGAATAATAATAATGATGACCACTGGATGCAACATGCGCACTCACACGCACATAAAGAAAGTCCGATTGGTTAGTTGGTGTTGTTCGCCTTTTTTGTAATGCATACCATTGTTAACTCTTTCACTTGCCTTTTGCTGTGTTTCGCTTTTTTTGAGCAGCTTTGCGAGCCTTTTTCAACTCACAAGGATGGTAAGCAAACAAATGAGATACCAGTCCACTTAAGCTTTCCTGCCACCGACAGTCAAGTTGGAAAGACAACCAAGCCAAGAACAGCCTTGCAACAGCTTCCATAGACAACAGCGACAGGGAAACATGAGGCAGTGTGGCGGACAGGCAGCCGGTAAGCATTTATTCCGACAAGTAAACAAACTTAACAATGCGTTGTAATTAACGCTTGTAATAAGATCGCGATTAAGTAAGATTTCCACCGCACAGCACACAAACGTGCAGCTGCAAGAAGCAGCAGCATCATCTTCTGGTTGCATATTGAGGCAAAAATGTGTAAAACATGAAATGTTACGACCTACCACAAACGAGGGTTATTCGGATGGGTTTTAGCGAAAAAAGCAAAAAGACAATTTACTAGAATAATTGTATGATAGTTATTGTCTGATAGTTAGTTAATTTAGAAGTCGCAGTATATTTATTGAAACTAAATTTTTAGAAAAAAGTCCTATTTTAATTTGTACACCCTCCGCCATAGTAACATCTTGAAATATTCCACAAAGTTTATACATATATTCTGTATTTTGGTAAAATTCTAAGACGATTTAGCCAAGTTCGCAAGACGCTTCAAATTGTCCATATACATGGTGCGGCTAAAGTTACTATATGATGTAAAACAATTGTAACTTCTTTGCTTGCGAGTATTTAACTTTTTCTTTTTTCCTATTTCAGAAATTAAACTTGGGAGAATATTTAAAAATGGAACGCTATACAATTGCGCTTGGAATTTGCTAGAGCACTTTTAAATCTCGTTGATCAAAATGAAAATTTTTTGTCAAAATTAATGATGACCGACGAAGCGCATTTTCACTTGAACGGTTTCGTAAATAAACAAAACAACAGATTTTGGGGATCCCAGAATCCCAAAAATCTTCATCAGAAATCTTTACAACTAAAGGACAACATTCAAGAAGAAATTGATCGTATACCACAAGAAACACCCAACAAAGTTATGGAAAATGCCATAAAAAGAGCACATTTTTGCGTTAGAGAAAACGGTTCTCATTTAACTGATATTATTTTTAATAATTAATGTAAAAAAATAACATAAAATAAACTTTCTTTTTATCATATTTTTTTTTTGTTTTTTTCATTCCATTCAATAGTTATTTAAAAAACAAATCATATAGTTACTTTAGCCGCACCCTGTATATGTCTAATGTTTACAAATCGTTAGAGATTTAAAATGGGCGAAAGTGGAATTTTTCTCCTGAAAATACCCCCAAATGTTTAGATTTTTCAATTAGGAACAATATTCTCCTTGTTTGTACCATTTTTACCATTTTGTACCTTATATCCCTTGAGAGTATGAATATGGAAAAATCTTTTTATTTTTCATGTCTACGCAATCAGCGAAATGTATACTCCGAATGGCTGCGGCCATTTTGTTGGTACCATATTTGTCCCCTTTTTCCCTTTTACTAAAAGTACGAATTTCGAAAAATCCTTTTATTCTACGTGTATACGCAATCAGAGAAATATATAAACTAAATTTCATTATTCTAGGTGCGGCCTGTTGGTTGGTACCGTTTTTATTCCTCTATTCCCATTTTACCCTTTAAAAGAACGAATTTGGAAAAAATACTTTTATGTTATATATCTACTCAATTAGAGGAAAGTTTTTCGTGTTTCTTGCTGCTGTCGCCCCCTTTTTCGCCATTTTACCCCCTACAAATAAGAATCACTTTATTGTGCACATTTTTATACATTCGAGAGTATTACGGCTTTGTGCAAACGGAAACGAGTTAGACCCATCGATTATTATATAGATCGGTTTAGAATCACTTTCTGAGTCGATTTAGCAATGTCTGTCTGTCCATCTATTGTTGTAATCAAATTACAGGTCGCAATTACAGTCCGATCTTAAAAAAAAATTGGCACAAGTAAGTTTTGTGGATCGATTATTATATAGATCGGTTTAGAATCACTTTCTGAGTCGATTTAGCAATGTCTGTCTGTCCATCTATTGTTGTAATCAAATTACAGGTCGCAATTATAGTCCGATCTTAAAAAAAAATTGGCACAAGTAAGTTTTGTGGATCAAGGACGAACGGTTTTTAAATTGGAGGCAAATCGTTGCAGATTTATAAATAGCCCTCATACAAATGTCGCTCCGATTTGACTTTTTCCGCTCTATAAAATACATATAATACCCGATTTTCTTTAAATTTGGTAAAACATCTTATAATCCAACTAGAAGCATCTATGCTGAAAGTGGGTAAGATCGGTTCAGATTTAGATATATCCCCTATACAAATGGCGCTCCCGATTTGACTTTTTCCGCTCTAGAAACCACATATTGTACCCGATGTTCTTTAAATTTGGCACAACATCTTATAATCCATCTACAAACACCTATGCAGAAAGTGGTTAAGATCGGTTCAGATTTAGATGTAGCCCCCATACAAATGTTGCTCCCGATTTGACTTTCTCCGCTCTATAAAATACATATAATACCCGATTTTCTTTAAATTTGGTAAAACATCTTATAATCCAACTAGAAACACCTATGCTGAAAGTGGGTAAGATCGGTTCAGATTTAAATATATCCCCTATACAAATGGCGCTCCTGATTTGACTTTTTCCGCTTTAGAAACCACATTTTGTACCCGATGTTCTTAAAAATTTGGCACAACATCTTATAATCCAACTAGAAACACCTATGCAGAAAGTGGGTAAGATCGGTTCAGATTTAGATATGGCCCCCATACAAATGTCGCTCCCGATTTGACTTTTTTCGCTCTAGAAATCACATAGTGTACCCGATTTTCTTCAAATTTGGCTTATCACCTTATAATCTAACTAGATATACCTGTGGCGAGAGCGGGTTAGATCGGTTCAGATTTAGATATAGCCCCCATACAAATGTTGCTCCAGATTTGACTTTCTCCGCTCTATAAAATACATATAATACCCGATTTTCTTTAAATTTTGTAAAACATCTTATAATCCAACTACAAACACCTATGCTGAGTGCCTTTACAAATGACACTAAGGATTTGACTTTTTCCGCTCTAGAAACCACATATAGTACCCGATTTTCTTCAAATTTGGCTTCATACTTTATAATCTAACTAGAAACACCTGTGGCTAAAGTGGGTAAGATCGGTTCAGATTTAGATATAAATTTAACATTTGTTCCCAAATATTTAGCCGATGTTATCCAAACGTTCAACTATTAACATACATGGTGAAAGCGGTTCTCATCGTTCCATCTTTCAATATACCCCCATACAGATGTCCTTTCCGACTTAACAGTTTCACATTCTTTTACAGGATTCAAAAATCATGGTTTTACTTTTGACCGAATTGAATTGTAATGGGATAAAAAGTGGAGTGTATCATATAATCGAATCCGTCCGACTTTAGTCTTTCCTTACTTGTTGCTATAAGCGGATTTCGCATACCAAATATCAAGCAAATATAAGCAAACATATTCAAAAATCATTCCTAAATACTCGAAATATCAGGGGCATTTTCAGTCCTTGTGAGGGAAAATTTGTTCCCTCTGGGGCGATTTCGTAATAGGGTAAATCGAAGGGATATTTTTATGGAGATTATATCTAAATCTGAACCGATTTCCTCAAGATTCTCTGGCGACCCAAAAAAAAATTCTATCGAATTTCAATCTGGCAACAATTGCGACATGTAGTTTGTGAACAATCTTTAGCATGAACAGACAGACAAACAACGTGGTTCTCTCAATAGTCTGGTGTGGGTTCTCTGAACACCCTATTTGCGGCAATTTTGCTTATTGACATAGCCACCGAGATGAAAATGAGCGTCATGGTGGCTAAACTGTAGGTCGATCTCTTCTCGAAAATTTTCCACGTAATTTTTTTTAAAGTTTGCCTAAAAGACTCACTACTTTGGAAGTAAGTCTTTAATAATTCCTAATTTTGTTCGAGCCTGTAACGCCCCATTTTCCAAATGTCAAACATAAACCTGAAAATAAAACCAACAAAATGTTATTCTACCTCTCAAAGTCAAAGTAATCGATAGTTCAAATTTAATGTTTTAAATGACACACTCTATATTTATAGTTTCTCTTAGTTGTCGTAAAGAGCTAACCGACCCCAAATATAACTAGTTTTTCTCTCGCTCTTACTAGTATTTTACTACATTTGTTCTTTTATATTTTTAACTACAAGGAAAATGCTATATTGTTAGACTTAACATTTCGAGCGATGAGAGTAAATCTATTGCAAGCGACAAATTTCAAATTTTAAAGGAGAATGTTTTTTTTCAATTTTAACCACATCGTTCACAGGGCAAATGTTTTGATGCGTAAACTGGACATTTTTTATCTTTCGCGTGGCCCCAAAGTTATAAGTCGCAAGGTGTTAAATCACAAGATCTCGGTGGCCAATTGTGATCACCTCTTTAAGAGATAACACTGCCCGGAAACTTTTCTCGTAAAATAGCAATGATTTCGTTGCTTGTGTGGCACGTAGCGCCGTCTTGTTGAAAGTAATAACATCCAACTCCGACCATAAACAATCATTAACACGTTGAGTGCCACCATATAAAAAAATAATATAATATATATATTAATGTGAACCGCCGGCGGTGCACATGGCACTCAACGTGTTAATCACCTCTCGATAGTGCAATCCATTCACCGTAACTGTTGATTCAACCTCATTTTCGAAAAAGTAAGGTCCTGAATTTTAATTTTAAAAAGGTAAGGTCATGAATTTTAATAATGTCCATGCGTTGTTGAAGCGTGTATCGTTCCATTTTAGTAATGGCGTAGATTCTACTTGTCAAATGCCAAAGAATAAAAGCTTCAAAAGTGACATCTACCGAAATACCGGGTGATTCAAAATAACACCTCTTGTTGGAAAACCCTGTTGTTTATGGCGCTTTCGAAAAAATGTGCTGACTCGATTTAGCATGTTTAAGAAAAATTATATGACTTTCCATAATTTGATAAATTGGATTGAAGTAAAAACAAGTACGGAAAGGCTAAAGTCGGTAGGGGCCCAACTATATGATACACTCCACTTCTACCCGAATACAATTCTGTTCAGTAAATCATAGACTAATGGGACCTCACCCACTTTGTCAAATCGAGAAGAATCCTTGTATCGGGACTATATCCAAATATGGAAATAAGTGACCCACTTTTACCATAGGTGCTTCTAGTTAAACTTGTTGGGCGGAAAAAGTCAAGCCGGGAGCGAAATTTGTATGGGAGTTATATATAAATCTGAACCGATTTGACCCATTTTCACCATAGGTCTTTCTAGCTTAAATATAAGATACTTCGCCAACTTTGAAGAAGATCTGTTAAAATATGTGGTTTCAAGAGCGGAAAGAGTTAAATCGGTAACGAAATTTGTATGCGAGCTATATATAAATCTGAACCGATCTAACCCACTTTGTCAACAGATGTCTCTAGTTCAAATATAAGGCGTTGTGCCAAATTTAAAGAAGGACGGTGAAAATACGTTGTTTCTAGGCGGGACCGAAATTTGTTTGGGAACTATATATAAATCTGAACCGATCTGCACCATTCTCACCATGGGGTTTTCCAGTTGAAATATAAGGTTTTTTGCAAGATTTGAAGAAAATCTGTTAAATATGTGGTTTATAGAGAGGAAAAAGTCAAACCGGGAGTGAAATTTGTGTGGGAGCTATATATAAATCTGATCCGATCTGACCCAATTTCCTCATGGGTGTTTCTAATGGAAATATAAGATATTTTGCAAAATTTTAAGATGATCTGGTAAAATGTGTGATTTCTAGAGCAGGAAAAGCCAAATCGGGAGCGAAATTTTAATGGGACCTATATATAAATCTGAACCTATCTGACCTATTTTCACCATAGTTCCTAGATGAAATATAAGATTTTTTGCCAAATCTGAAGACATCTAACACAATATGTGGTTTCTAGAGCGGAAAAAGTCAAATCGGGAGCGAAATTTGTATGGGAGCTATATATAAAACTGAACCGATCTGACCCATTTTTACCACAGGTGTTTCTAGTTGGAATATAAAATGTTTTGCCAATTTTGAAGAAAATCTGTTGTAATATGTGGTATCTAGGGTGGAAAAAGTAAAATCGGAAGTGAAATTCGTATGGGGGCTATATCTAAATCGTGATTACAGGAATAGATGGACAGACACACAGACGGACATTACTAAATCAAATCAAAAAGTAATTCTAAGTCGATCTGTATAATTAACAATGGATCTATCTCCCTTCCTTTTGGGTGTTACAAACAAATGCACAAAGACATAATACTCTCGTGGGGTGTATAAAAAGAGCAAGAAAATAGCGGTTTATTTCTACTGTTGCTGTAAAAGTGCTGATATTGACGTATTTAAGTAGAAATGGGCCCCAACAAATGTTCCTCCCAATTTAATTTTTCCTCCTCATTTTAAACGATTTTGTCCAAATTTAGCGTGTTGTATTTTACCGAGAAATATCTATATTGAAATTGGGACGCTTCGGTGTATATTTTTATACAGCTCTCCAGATTTGACTTTCAATTTTATAAATGATGAACGCAAATGTATTTTGGCCCATAATGAAAAACGTTTTTATAGAAGGTCTATAATATTACCAACCAATTTCGAATACAATACATACCTCGTCGTTCCATTCGAAGATGGCAAATATGATCACACGTGAAAGATAACGTAGTGTACCAAATTTCTACAAAATTGGTTGAAATGTGTAAATTCTAGAATATGAAGGCTGTCGAAATATTTGCTTTCCAAAGCGGTAAGAATTGAAATCGGGAGTGACTTTGTATGGAGGTTATATCAAAATATAGAACAAACATGTGGAAATATAATGTGTTCTGAATTTGTACCGAAAAGGCAAACCGAAAGTGTCATTTGTGTGGAGACTACTGTAACGATTTGCTTGAAAGTTAGTAGCATCCGTCCTTGACCCGCCAAGTCTCTCGTATCATGTTTCTATACATAAAATGATTATAAATCGTTTTGTATAATAAACAATAGGTCTATCTCTCGTCATCTTGGGTGCAAAATAGACATCATAACTCAGTGGTAGGTATAAAATACTCATACCATTTTTCGGGTACTCGATTTTTATACCCTATAATGACTTTGTGTATTTGTTTGTAACACCCAAAAGGAAACGAAATAGACCCATCGTTTATTATACCGATCGACTTAGAATCACTTTTTGTGTCGATTCTTGTAATCAAAGTACAGGTCGCAATTGTTGTTAGAACTACATGAAACTTTGCACAATGAAGTTTTATGGGATAAGGCCGAACGGTATTCAATTTGAAACAAATCGGTTCAGATTTAGATATAGCTCCCATACAAATTTTGGCCGATTTTACTCTTTCCGCTCTAGAAACCACATATTTCATTAGATTTTCTTCCAATATGGCAAAAAATAGCTCTGGTAAAAATAGGCCAAATCGGTTCAGATTTATATTACAGCTCCCATACAAATGGCTCCTCCGATTTGACTCTTTCCGCTCTAAAACCTAAATATTTCAAGAGATTTTCTTCCAATTTGGCAAAACGCCAATTATTTTAACTAGAAATAGCTCTGGTAAAAATAGGCCAGATCGGCTCAGATTTATATATATATCTAATACAAATTTCGCCACTGAATTGATCATTTACGCTCTAGAAATAGTATATTTGAACAGATTTTCTTCAAATTTGGTACACCAACTCATAATTCAACAAATGTTTTTTGAAATGTTTGAAATGTTTATGGCGAAAATGGGTCACATCGATTCAGATTTATATACAGCTCCCATACAAATGACTTTTTCCGCTCTAGAAACCACATATTTTATCAGAATTAGAAATAGTGTATGTGAACAGATTTTCTTCAAATTTGGCACACCAGCTCATAATTCAACAAAAAACATGTATGGCGAAAATGGGTCATATCGGTTCAGATTTATATATAGTTCCCATACAAATGTCTCCTCCGATTTGACTTTTTCCGCTCTAACACCACACATTTTATCAGATTTTCTTAAAATTTTGCAAAACAACTTATATTTCAACTAGAAACATCTCTGATAAAAATGTGCCGGATCGGTTCAGATATATATATAGATCCACTACAAATTTCACCACCGAACTGGTTATTTCCGCTTTAGAAATAGCATATTTGAAAAGATTTTCTTCTTATTCGGCACAATAGCTAAAATTTCAAATAGAAACATAAATGGCTAAAGTGGTTCACATCGGTTCAGATTTATATATAGCTCCCATATAAATGACTCCCCCGATTTAATTCTTTCCGCTCTAGAGACCACATATTTGACAGATTTCCAACAAATTTAAGAAAGCGTCTTATATATCAATTGGAAACCCTATGCTAAAAATGGGTCAGATCGGTTCAGATTTATATAAATGCCATTCAAAGTTTGCGTTCAACGTTTTTTACAAATACAGAAAGAAGTATGAAATTTGTAGTACATTCTTCTCTTATAACTGTATACGACACCCGGTTCAAATGTAACGACGTTTTTATAGGTGTAGGGCATCATATAGTCGGCCACGCCCGCCTTTAACCTTCCTTAATTGTATAATTTCGTTCAACTCCTAAAGTACGGCCGATTATTCCACTTCCACTCAAATGTTCCTATCCTAGGTAAAATGCTTCATAACTTCTATGATCGGATAGACATTCCCAGCAAAAAGAGAGCACACAAATATGTGAAAAAGATGTTCATCTTTTGATTCGGAAGTAGTGAAAATTGGGATCTTCACCAATGAATTTAACATGGAGTTGTCATAGGAGGGATGTCCTTCATTTTGAAAGACTTAAAAGTTATTTTAAAGTGTTGCAAAGGAACTGCAATTTCACTTGTTTCCATTTCTGTTATAAAAACTCCGCCGCTATCGGGGGTAATACAGCGGACCTTCTGGTTCTTACTACAGCACTCTAACAATCTCAGCTATCCTCGGTTGTGTGTGCTGGATAACTAAAGCAAATCATTTTGTTCGTTAGAAATTACACTAGGAAACTTAACAAAATATTTATTTAGTACGAATTAATATATAACGCAAATTAATATTACATTAAATTATCATTAAATAAATTAACACTACTCAATTTTACTGATATTATGTAGTATTAATAATTAATAAAAAAAAGTAAGAAAAGGCTAAAGTCGGGCGGGGCCGACTATATAATACCCTACACCACTCCCTGCGTGTATACCTCGCTTTGATTACTTAACCCATGTATTTCATGAGAGCAATTTAATGTAGTTCATATAAATTATACAGTATTATTTAAATTCATCTTTAGTCAAATTTAATGAGTATGGTAAATAATAAAGTAATTGATCCCATTTGCCAGCAGATATTCCGAGTAAAGTAAATATAACATGATCTGGAAAAATTGATCAACATCGAATGATAAATACAGATTATACAGCGGTAATAGGATGAATCGGACGGACATTTGAAAGCCTACAACAACACTTGAAGCCTGTGCCAAAACATGCGACTATATATTTCTCATTCACGGTAGGTATTCCTAGTTGAAACATAATATAATGATCTGCAAAATTTGATGAAGATCCGTTGTAAGATGTAGTTTCGAGAGTTGTAATAGAGTAGAATGGGCCATTTGGGTTACACATATAGGCATCTCCCAAACAAGTAAGGAAAGGCTAAAGACAGACGGAGCCACTATATGATACACCCCACTTTCTATCTCATTACAATTCAATTCGGTAAAGCGGGGAGGATTTTTGAATCATGTAACTGTATGTAATAAATGCGTTAATTGGATGAATCGGACGGACATTTGAAAGCCTACAACAACACTTGAAGCCTGTGCCAAAACATGCGACTATATATTTCTCATTCACTGTAGGTATTCCTAGTTGAAACATATAATGATCTGCAAAATTTGATGAAGATCCGTTGTAAGATGTAGTTTCGAGAGTTGTAATAGAGCAGAATGCGGCCCATTTGGGTTATACCAAAGTATGGACATATAGGCATCTCCCAAACAAGTAAGGAAAGGCTAAAGACCGACGGAGCCACTATATGATACACCCCACTTTCTATCTCTAGGGGGTATATTGATACCTGTAACGATGTGACCCGCCTTCACCATTTATGTTTATTGACGAAATATATGTAAAGTTTGGCCAAAATTGGTTTAACATTCGGGAGCAACATTTGTATGGGGCTATATCTAAATCTCAACCGATCTTACCCACTTTCACAATAGGTGTTTCTAGTTCGATTATAAAATGTTGTGTCAATTTTGAAGAAAATCGGGTACAGTATGTGGATTTTAGAGCGGAAAAAGTCAAATCGGGAGCGACATTTGTATTGGAGCTATATCTAAATCTGAACCGATCTTACACACTTTCAGCATAGTTGTTTCTAGTTCAATTATAAAATGTTGTGCAAATTTTAAAGAAAATCGGGTACAGTATGTGGATTTTAGAGCGAAAAAAGTCAAATCGGGACCGACATTTGTATGGGGGCTATATCTAAATCTGAACCGATCTTACCCACTTTCAGCATAGGTGTTTCTAGTTAGATTATAAAATATTGTGCCAATTTTGAAGAAAATCGGGTACAACATGTGGTTTCTAGAGCGCAAAAAAAGTCAAATCTGTAGCGACATTTGTATGGAGACTATATCTAAATCTGAACCGATCTTACCCACTTTCACCATAGGTGTTTCTAGTTCGACTATATAATGTTGTGCCAATTTTAAAGAAAATCGGGTACAATATGTGGATTTTACAGCGTAAAAAGTCAAATCGGAAGCGACATTTGTATGGGGGCTATATCTAAATCTGAACCGATTTCCACCAAATTCAATACCGATCGTCCTTGGCCCAAAAAAGTAACTTCTGCCATATTTCATTATAATCGGGCAACAATTGCGACCTGTAGAGTGCGAACTAGCTTAGATGGACAGCAGACGGACAGACGGACGGACAGACAGACATCGTTAAATCGATTCAGATGGTGATTCTAAGCCGATCCGTATACTTCAAGGTGGGTCTAGCTCGATTATTTCTTGGTGTTACAATCATTTGGCGTAGGGTATAAAAATTTAATATTTGAAGTACACTAATAAAGCAATAAATTTGTAATTTTGTATGCAAACATTTTTTAAATTGTTAAAGTTATAAAAAATTAAACATTGTTATACCCTACACCACTTCGTGGTCTAGGGTATTATAAGTTAGTTTCGCGCCAAATGTTTGTAACACCAAGAAATAATCGAGCTAGACCCACCGATCGGCTTAGAATCACCAGCTGAGTCGATTTAACGATGTCTGTCTGTCCGTCTGTCCGTCTGCTGTCCATCTAAGCTTGTTCGCACTCTACAAGTCGCAATTGTTGTCCGATTGTCATGAAACTTGGCAGAAGTTATTTTTTCTGGCCAAGGACCATCGGTGTTGAATTTGGAGGAAATCGGTTCAGATTTAGATATAGCCCCCATACAAATGTCGCTCCCGATTTGACATTTTCCGCTCTAGAAACGACATATTGTACCCGATTTTCTTTAAATTTGGCAGAACATCTTACAATCCAACTAGAAACACGTATGCAAAAATTGGGTAATATCGGTTCAGATTCAGATATAGCCCCCATACAAATGTCGCTCCTGGTTTGACATTTTCCGTTGTAGAAGCGACATATTGTACCCGATTTTCTTTAAATTTGGCAGAACATCTTATAATCGAACTAGAAACACGTATACAAAAATTGGGTAAGATCGGTTCAGATTTAGATATAGCCCCCATACAAATGTCGCTCCCGATTTGACATTTTCCGCTGTAGAAGCGACATATTGTACACGATTTTCTTTAAATTTGGCAGAACATCTTATAATCGAACTAGAAACACGTATGCAAAAATTGGGTAATATCGGTTCAGATTCAGATATAGCCCCCATACAAATGTCGCTCCTGGTTTGACATTTTCCGTTGTAGAAGCGACATATTGTACCCGATTTTCTTTAAATTTGGCAGAACATCTTATAATCGAACTAGAAACACGTATGCAAAAATTGGGTAAGATCGGTTCAGATTCAGATATAGCCCCCATACAAATGTCGCTCCCGATTTGACATTTTCCGCTCTAGAAACGTCATATTGTACCCGATTTTCTTTAAATTTTGCAGAACATCTTATAAACAAACTAGAAACACGTATGCAAAAATTTTTGTGCCAATTTTAAAGAAAATCGGGTACAATATGTGGATTTTACAGCGTAAAAAGTCAAATCGGAAGCGACATTTGTATGGGGGCTATATCTAAATCTGAACCGATTTCCACCAAATTCAATACCGATCGTCCTTGGCCCAAAAAAGTAACTTCTGCCATATTTCATTATAATCGGGCAACAATTGCGACCTGTAGAGTGCGAACTAGCTTAGATGGACAGCAGACGGACAGACGGACGGACAGACAGACATCATTAAATCGATTCAGCTGGTGATTCTAAGCCGATCCGTATACTTAAAGGTGGGTCTAGCTCGATTATTTCTTGGTGTTACAATCATTTGGCGTAGGGTATAAAAATTTAATATTTGAAGTACACTAATAAAGCAATAAATTTGTAATTTTGTATGCAAACATTTTTTAAATTGTTAAAGTTATAAAAAATTAAACATTGTTATACCCTACACCACTTCGTGGTCTAGGGTATTATAAGTTAGTTTCGCGCCAAATGTTTGTAACACCAAGAAATAATCGAGCTAGACCCACCGATCGGCTTAGAATCACCAGCTGAGTCGATTTAACGATGTCTGTCTGTCCGTCTGTCCGTCTGCTGTCCATCTAAGCTTGTTCGCACTCTACAAGTCGCAATTGTTGTCCGATTGTCATGAAACTTGGCAAAAGTTATTTTTTCTGGCCAAGGACCATCGGTATTGAATTTGGAGGAAATCGGTTCAGATTTAGATATAGCCCCCATACAAATGTCGCTCCCGATTTGACATTTTCCGCTCTAGAAACGACATATTGTACCCGATTTTCTTTAAATTTGGCAGAACATCTTACAATCCAACTAGAAACACGTATGCAAAAATTGGGTAATATCGGTTCAGATTCAGATATAGCCCCCATACAAATGTCGCTCCTGGTTTGACATTTTCCGTTGTAGAAGCGACATATTGTTCCCGATTTTCTTTAAATTTGGCAGAACATCTTATAATCGAACTAGAAACACGTATACAAAAATTGGGTAAGATCGGTTCAGATTTAGATATAGCCCCCATACAAATGTCGCTCCCGATTTGACATTTTCCGCTGTAGAAGCGACATATTGTACACGATTTTCTTTAAATTTGGCAGAACATCTTATAATCGAACTAGAAACACGTATGCAAAAATTGGGTAATATCGGTTCAGATTCAGATATAGCCCCCATACAAATGTCGCTCCTGGTTTGACATTTTCCGTTGTAGAAGCGACATATTGTACCCGATTTTCTTTAAATTTGGCAGAACATCTTATAATCGAACTAGAAACACGTATGCAAAAATTGGGTAAGATCGGTTCAGATTCAGATATAGCCCCCATACAAATGTCGCTCCCGATTTGACATTTTCCGCTCTAGAAACGTCATATTGTACCCGATTTTCTTTAAATTTTGCAGAACATCTTATAATCAAACTAGAAACACGTATGCAAAAATTGGGTAAGATCGGTTCAGATTTAGATATAGCCGCCATACAAATGTGGCTCTTGATTTGACATTTTCCACTCTAGAAACCACATCTTCTACCCGATTTTCTTTAAAATTGGCACAACATCTTATAATCCAACTAAAAACACCTATGGTGCAAGTGGGTAAGATCGGGTCAGATTTAGATATAGCCCCCATACAAATGTCGCTCCCGAATGTTTAACCGATTTTGGCCAAACTTTACATATTATATTTCACCAATAAACAGACATGGTGACATCGGGTCACATCGTTCCGATTTAACATGTTTTGTCAAACACATACATTTACCGGATGCAAAAATCCTTCCCGGTTTCACTTTTTTAGCGAATTGAATTGAAATGAGAATTATTTGGGAGATGCCCATTTGTCCATACTTTGGTATAACCCATTTGGGTTACAGCTCTAGAAACTACATCTTACATCGGATCTTCATCAAATTTTGCAGATCATGATATTTTTCAACTAGGAATACCTACAGTATAAATATATAGGCCCATGTTTTGGACCAGGCCCAAAATGTTGTTATAGGCCCCCTTTTGAAATGTCGGTCTGATTCATCCTATTACTACTGTATAATTTGTATTTGTCTGTCGGATAATTGGATCAATTACCATATTATTAACCACATTCGTTAAATATGACTAAAGATGAATTTATAGTAACTGTATAATTTATATGAACTACATAAAATTGCTCCCATGAAATATCTGGGTTTAGTAATCAAAGCGAGGTATATATGGAGGGAGTGGTGTAGGGTATTATATAGTCGGCTCCGCCCGACTTTAGCCTTTCCTTACTTGTTTATTTATAAAAGTTTTATTACGAGCCACGATTCGAACCCAAGACCTTCTACGTGTAAAGCGGACACCTTACCTCTGTGGCCCTAATCTAAATTAGTTCCTATGCTCTTGTGAAAATGCTATTTTTAAAATGTTACGGGAAAATAACATATTACCTACTTTTTGGAATGTGAAAGCACTGCGAAAAATCCTTATTGCAACTATTTAACTATTGGCATGTTGGAGAACTTCCTCATTAAACGGCCCTCATATTTTTGAAAAATAATTACTACACATTTTTCTAGGTCTTCTTTGTTTTTAACGTCATACGTAAAAAAGATGAAAGATGCAAACAAGAAACTCAAAAAAAGTGAATGTCATACTGTGGGTTCAAACAAAAAATGTAGCTAAATTGGTATGTATTTTCTTAAGTGTTTTAATAAAAACACGTTTGCATTAATTGTGGATAAGGTCATAATTTAAATAAGATGTTTTATGCAAACAGTGCCATGCTTTTAATGTTGCCTCACTAACTTGAAAATGGCTGATCACAATTTAGATTTTCGCAAAGCAATCATACAAAGTTGGTATGGTTGTTAACAAACCATATCGGCGTGGCGACTATGGATAGATATCGTGACGTCTCCTATTTTGTGATTGATAATAACCGCGAACTCAGAAATTGATATCAGTTAAATATTTCTACTGGCACTCCCGAGATAGTAATTGATTGATCCACTAAACCAACCAAACTCTAGTTTAGGATATACTCACTTTGTAACCACTGTGTATGGTTTGACTGTGCAACCAAAAGCGACAGACTGGCCGTCCAGCCAAACCATACTTTTTGCAAAAATCCAGAACAGACACACACACATAAAATGTTAAAAACATGACACCCCGTTCATAATTTCAGTGTGGTTGCAACGTGCCCAAGAACCCGAGAAAACACGGAATGAACGAAAGAAAAATACGGACAATATATAAAAATAACAGTTACGTTTTCCCGGTAAAACCAGCACACGCACTAGTGGCATGTTGCTACTCTTTTTCTTCTCCGAGTCGTGCCCTTTTTGCTGTTGCACAATGGAATGGACAGGGAAATGAGCAAAAAAAAAATGCCGCAACGTAAAAGTTTAATTAATTTAAACGTTTACATTACACGATGATATCTGTTCACATTTCTGCCAACTATCCTTCCGCGGGACCGACCACCAACACCATCGTCTCATCGAGCGACGCATTTCAATTTGTATGCGATACGACGCTGTTGCGCTTGCCACGAAAGAAGGGTTTACGCCTTTCAATATCCATTTTAACGAAAATTTAATTGGAGGAAATACTTTTAATTAATATTCGTTAGTAACGAGTGGCAATGAATTGCCATAACGATGGTATAAAATATTAGTTTGGTTAGGAATTGTACAACTTTAGTTATATTTCTCTTAAATGCAGAAACAACTGCATAATCAAGTATCAGAGTTTGTTACAGAAATCGGAACAGACTAATTGGATGTTGCACTAAGCAGGGTTCAATAGGAATAGCACTGGGCTACTTTAACAACGTAATATAAGCATAAGAAGAATCCAAAAAACGAAAAGCAACCATTTATTCAATTTATTATGATTACACTGTGCAGTAAGCAGTGTTGAACTCGAAGGACAGCTGTGATGATCGCATAAAGATTTATTTATGTTATAGTAAACTTACTAAACTAATACTAGTTACAAATATTTTATTAATTTGAAAGGAAGCCAAGGATGTAAACTGAAATTCACTATTCTTGCAACAATTCAAACGTCGACTTTTCGCTTTTCTTCTCGCATACCAATTTTTGTTGACCTGTCATTATGGACCCGATGTAAACCGAGGTTGTAAATTCATATTTGTTGCAATTCGAATAGTTCTTCTGGTATGTTGGAGCCTATACCTTATACTATCCTTGTTTTTAGCTTCCCCTGAAAGTTCACCGACTGACTTCTGAAGCATGAACTAGGATCTTGTGGACTGAAGATAACAGTTTATAATGCGAATGGTTAAAATTTAGCTGAGTTTACTTTAAAACCTTATGACACACCTTTCAGAAATATGTGAACCCTCAAAGCAAATAACTGTGCAGCGAAATCTGTCAAGAGGGAACATTTTTTCCCTAACAACGACATGAGGACATGAAATTTTGTGTCCATCCATCAAATCGTAAATACACGTAAAATTAAAGGGATATTTGATTTTAGACATTTTTTGAAAACGTGTATATTAAAAGTAGTGGAATGGTTTGTCTTTATCAGATATCTTTTTATTTTTGTGATGGAATTAACTTTAGCTACGTAAATTGTCAAAAAACACTTTTGTAACATTTGTAGCCCTCATAATTGCCTTAAATTTAAGTCGCCTCGATACTTCAAAAATAATTCCTTAAATTGCAGGGCTACAAATGTTTCACGTAGAAACAGTGGTTTAGTAGCAGTCGCTCAAATATTAAAAAAAAATGTTTTTTTTTTTAAATCGATTTTTCTTTTGACGATTTTGTCGAGCTAAAATAAAAACCCTCCACCTCCAGGATGGGGGTATACTAACTTTATCATTCCGTTTGTAACACCTTGATATATAAACCTGTATCAGGTATAAAGTGTTTGTAAGTTTGTTTGTTCTTTATAGCAACCAAAACTACTGGACCGATCTTCTTAATTTTTGCCAAAAATTTGTGCTATTGGAAAAGTGGGCATTAGGGCGTACCTCAAAAAAAAAAGTTCGCCGTACACCTTCGAATATGAAGTATTATTGAAAGGTAGTTTCAAAAAAAAAAATTTTATTTTTTTATGCCGAACGTAGGGGTCGCGCTTTTACATTTTTCTATATAACTTGTATTTATAAACGGATTTTAAAGTGTGATACATCGATGTTTTTGTCTGGACGAGGCCGATTTTTTTGTCTTTGAAGTCATTGAGCTCAAGCACCCCCTTCTGGTACTTACCCATCATTTCTCAGTTGCTACTACCCTAATGTACCACTCTAATAATCGAAAATTAAAGCTCGCATAAAATCATGAATCATGTTTTAGCTCAATGACTTCAAAGACAAAAAAATCGGACAAAAACATCGATGTATCACACTTTAAAATCCGTTTATAAATGCAGAAGTTATATAGAAAAATGTAAAAGCGCGACCCCTACGTTCGGCATAAAAAAATAAAAAAAATTTTTTTGAAACTACCTTTCAATAATACTTCATATTCGAAGGTGTACGGCGAACTTTTTTTTTTTTACTTGTAACCTGGTACGCTCTAGTGGGCATGGCACCTCCCATACGAAGTTAAAACCTATTATCGAATATATTCAGTTCTATGACAGCTACAATACTAAAATTTCGTCAGTGCATCGAGCATAGACCTACGTAGTTGTGCCAAAAATGGGCGATATTCGAAAAGTGGGCGTGGCACCTCCCATACGAAGTTAAAACATATTATTGAATATTGTCAGTTCTATGACACCTAGAGTGCTGAAATTTTGTGTAAGTGTATCTTAAATCAATGTACGTAGTTGTGCTAAAATTGGTCGGTATTGAAAAAGTGGGCGTGGTTGAAGTTGAAATCTATTATTGAATATTGTCAGTTCTATGACACCTATAGTGTAAGTGCATCTATCATCAATGTGCGTAGTTTTACCAAAAAATGGGCGGTATTGGAAAAGTGGGCGTAGCACCTTCCATACGAAGTTAAACCCCATTTTCAAATACATTCAGTTCTATGACAACTATAATACTGAAATTTTGTGTAAGAACATCTAGCATCAATGTGCGTAGTTCTGTCAAAAATGGTACCACCAATACGAAGTTAAAAAATATTATCGAATATTGTCAGTTCTATAACACCTGGAGTGCTAAAATTGTGTGTGAGTGCATCCAGCATCAATGTGCGTAGTTGTACCAACAATGGATGGTATTGGAAAATTGGGCGTTAAACTTCCAATACGAAGTTAAAACCTATTTTCGAATATAGAAACCTAGATTGCTGAACTATTGTGTGAGTAGATCCAGTGTAAATAGTTGTGCAAAGATGGGCCAAATTAAAACTAAATCTAAAACATTTTGATTTGAATTTTCATTTCATTTATTCAGTCAATGGAAGTAAAATTCCTTACAGACTATGATTAAAAATATTATATAGTAAATATAAGTATGAATAATTATAAATTATTTTATTGCTGTTACAAGAAATAATTTAAAGTTATCTTTTCATGCGCAGAAATCTATACATGGCTTTGAATCTTTTTGAAGATTTAGATTAACGGAATTTAGATAAAGAAATGTGCGGGTTAGAGAACTGTTAAGAGCATAATTAGTACGATGCAATGGGACATTTAAAACATCAACGAACCTCAGATTTCTTGGAGGGACATACAACGGAATCAAAGAAACCAAATCTGGACAATCAATAATTTCATTTATTAAATCAAAAATTAGTAAAGCAGCTTGAAATATCCTTCGATTCTCCAAAGTCTGCCAACCCAACAATAAACATTTCGATCTATAAAGTGTATGATCAGGAAATATTAATGACTTAAGAGCAAATTTAACAAATATTCGCTGAACTCTCTCAATGCGAGATATATGTTTGTCACAATGTGGATTCCAGATTAATGACGCATATTCCAATTTAGACCTGACAAAAGAAGTATAAACCAAATTCAGAGTATTAGGATCAGAAAAATCTGAAAAATTTCTTTTTAAAAATGCAAGCATTTTGTAAGCTTTTGGGACAATATAATTGATTTGCGGTAAATATGACATAGAGGAATCGAAAATAACCCCAGGACCACGTACTGTTGTAGTCGTTTGCAAAATATCACTACCTATTTTGAAAATAGTTTGTATAGGATTAAGAGATCTAAAAATGAAATATGAAAACATTTCGTAAGATTTAAATGGAGCTTATTTATAGTGCACCACTCTAGTAAAATATCTAAATCAATTTGTAAGCCAACAACATTACGTAATGAGTTAACTTTACAAAATACTTTTAAATCGTCAGCATATGAAAGAAAATTTGAGTTACAAAAGCACGAAGAAATATCATTAATATATAAGTTAAAAAGCATTGGTCCTAATATACTACCCTGTGGTACGCCTGATGTTTGTATGTATGGCCTAGACTCATATCCTTCTATCTGAACAAAGCACACCCTGTCTGACAAATAAGATTTGATCCATTTTAGAACATTTGAATGAAAACCAATTTGTTGCAATTTCGCAAGTAGAATACTATGCGATAATTTGTCAAAAGCTTTCGAAAAATCAGTATAAATTGCTTCGACCTGGTTACCTTGTTCTAAGGCAGATGTACAATATTCACTAAATATTGTTAAATTTGTCGTAGTGGATCTTCCAGAGAAAAAACCATGCTGTTTAGGAGAAATATAAGATTTCCTTTGAAAAAATATTCTTTTATAGAATACATGCTCAAATACTTTAGAAACGCATGATAACTTTGAAATAGGCCTGTAACAAGTTACATCATCTTTCATTCCATCCTTAAAAACTGGCGTGATCGAAGCCGTTTTCCAACAGTCAATAAAAACGCCTTCTTTAAGGGAGAGATTTAGTATGTATGTTAAAGGAAACGTAATGGCAGAGGGGCATTTTTTTAAAAGGTGAGCACAGATACCATCCACATCAGATTTGAAGCTATTTTTAATTTCCATTATGCCATCTAATACTTTGTAAAATTACACGTTTTCTTTGGTTTGTTTTTTAGCAAAATAGTAAAGAGAGGTTACAACTAGTAAATCAAAAAAAATTTTTTTTCAAATCCATGCTTTATGCAAGCAGAATTCTATTGGGCCTAGAAATTCTTTTTTAGTTATCTTTTGTAGAAGGAAAAATTACTGCAAAATTTCAGTTTTTTATCTGCCATAGAACGGCATATATTCGAAAATGGGTTTTAACTTCGTATGGGAGGTGCCACGCCCACATTTCCATTACCGCCCATTTTTGTCACAACTACGCACATTAATGCGAGATGCACTTACACAAAATTACAGTAGGTGTAATTTTGGTTTTAACTTCATATGGGAGGTGCCACGCCCACTTTTGCATTACCGCCCATTTTAGGCGCAACTACGCACATTGATGCTAGATGCACTTACACAAAATTTGAGCACTATACGTGTCATAGAACTGACACTATTCGATAATATGTTTTAACTTCGTATGGGAGGTGGTACGCCCACTATTCCAATACCGCCCATTTTTGGCAGAACTACGCACATTGATGGTAGATGCACTTACACAAAATTTCAGCACTCTAGGTGTCATAGAACTGACAATATTCAATAATAGGTTTTAACTTCGTATGGGAGGTGCCATGCCCACTTTTCCAATACCGCCCATTTTTGGCACAACTATGCACATCGATGCTAGATGCACTTACACAAAATTACAGCACTCTAGGTGTCATAGAACTGACTATATTCAATAATAGGTTTTAACTTCGTATGGGAGGTGCCACGCCCACTTTTCCAATACCGCCCATTTTTGGCACAACTATGCGAATTGATCCTAGATGCACTTACACAAAATTTCAGCACTCTAGGTGTCATAGAACTGACAATATTCAATAATAGGTTTTAACTTCGTATGGGAGGTGCCACACCCACTTTTCCAATACCGCCCCTTTTTGGCACAACTATGCGAATTGATGCTAGATGCACTTACACAAAATTTCAGCACTCTAGGTGTCATAGAACTGACAATATTCAATAATAGGTTTTAACTTCGTATGGGAGATGCCACGCCCACTTTTCCAATACCGCCCATTTTTGGCACAACTATGCACATTGATGCTAGATGCACTTACACAAAATTACAGCACTCTAGGTGTCATACAACTGACAATATTCGATAATAGGTTTTAACTTCGTATGGGAGGTGCCACGCCCACTTTTCCAAGACCGCCCCTTTTTGGCACAACTATGCACATTGATGGTATATGCACTTACACAAAATTTCAGCACTCTAGGTGTCATAGAACTGACAATATTCAATAATAGGTTTTAACTTCGTATGGGAGATGCCACGCCCACTTTTCCAATACCGCCCATTTTTGGCACAACTATGCGAATTGATGCTATATGCACTTACACAAAATTTCAGCATTCTAGGTGTCATAGAACTGACAATATTCAATAATAGGTTTTAACTTCGTATGGGAGGTGCCACGCCCACTTTTGCATTACCGCCCATTTTAGGCGCAACTACGCACATTGCCCCTTTTTTCAATTGGTCAAATTTTTCCATTTCCTTGTATTGTCATCGAAAATGATTAAGTGTGCAAAATTTGAGCAAAATTGGTTGAGAAAAAAGCTTTCAAAAATTGATTTCAAATTTTGTGGCACACAAACATATATAGAAAGTAACCTTATAAATATAAAGCATGGAAAAAAGGAAATATTCATTCATCAAAAGCCGACTTAAGTCAATAAAACGTTTTTGTGTTGTTTGATTAGTGAACAATTTGATTGATTTTCTATATGTTTTGAATATAGTACATTCGAATTCCAGCTTCGATTAAGTAAGTTCTTCATAGGTAGGAAGTTTTTTGGTTTGGAAATGGAAAAGAGGAGAATCACACTCAACCTAAAATCAATTTGATTTTTGACATTTCTTTCTTTCTTCTCCGTAAACTAAAGTTCTGTTCTTCAATATTCTCCGTGGAACATATCCATTTATTTAGTATCTCACGGAAGTACTTATTATAAGTTGTACATATAGTACCGATCACAAGAAAAAACAATATGAAACCTGATTTTAATGTTATCGTCTGTTTTTCTGCATGGCGGGGTTTCAACTAGTAAAGTATAAATATATTCCTGACAGTCATAAAATTCTGGCAAAACGATCTTGCCATGTCCGTCCGTCCATCTGTTGAAAGCACGCTAGCATCTAAACGCAAAGAGATAGGCCGTCCAAATTTTCCATAAACACATCTTATAGTCGAAGATCTGTTGGGATTGAAACTGATGATTGTTTGAAGATTTACTCCACTGTCTGCTTGTATTTACTTGATATTGGGTATGCGCATTCCCCCTGTAACAAATCACTATAAAGTGATTTTTATTTGTAGGGAGTGAAATGGGACAAAGAAGGATAAAAATGGTACATATTAAACGACAACAGCTAAAAATCAAAATTCATTGTGTACATTCCTCTGATTGAGTAGATACTTAATATAAAAGTATTTTTTCCAAATTCGTACTTTTAAGGGTAAAATGGGAATAGAGGGATAACAAATGGCACCAACCAAAAGGATTAACCTATAATAATGAAATTCGGTGTATGATTGTGTAGACACGTAAAATAAACGGATTTTTCGAAATTTGTACTTTTTTGGGGTTAAAATGGAAAATGGGGGATACGAAATAGTAACAAACGCAGCTAGAGTCATGAAATTTGGAGTATACATTCCACTGACTGCGTAGACACGAAAAATAAATAAATACGAATAATAAAATTCGTGCTTTCAAAGGAGGATGTACCCATTGTACAGAGGGATAAAAACAGTACAAACTAAACGACTACAGCTAGAATGATGAAATTCGGTGTGTACATTAGAGCGTACCAGGTTACAAGTAAAAAAAAAAAAGTTCGCCGTACACCTTCGAATATGAAGTATTATTGAAAGGTAGTTTCAAAAAAATTTTTTTTATTTTTTTATGCCGAACGTAGGGGTCGCGCTTTTACATTTTTCTATATAACTTCTGCATTTATAAACGGATTTTAAAGTGTGATACATCGATGTTTTTGTCCGATTTTTTTGTCTTTGAAGTCATTGAGCTCAAACATGATTCATGATTTTATGCGAGCTTTAATTTTCGATTATTAGAGTGGTACATTAGGGTAGTAGCAACTGAGAAATGATGGGTAAGTACCAGAAGGGGGTGCTTGAGCTCAATGACTTCAAAGACAAAAAATCGGCCTCGTCGAGACAAAAACATCGATGTATCACACTTTAAAATCCGTTTATAAATACAAGTTATATAGAAAAATGTAAAAGCGCGACCCCTACGTTCGGCATAAAAAAATAAAATTTTTTTTTTTGAAACTACCTTTCAATAATACTTCATATTCGAAGGTGTACGGCGAACTTTTTTTTTGAGGTACGCCCTAGTGTACATTCCTTCAATTGCGTAGACACGTAAAATAAAGAGATTTTAGAAAGTCGTACTCATAAGGGGGTAAAATTGGAAAAAGGGATTAAAAATGGTACCAACCAAACGGTCGCAGCTAGAATTATGGAATTTGGTGTTACATTCCTCTTACTGCATAGACATGCAATATAAAAATATTTTTCCAAATTCGTACTTTTGCGGCAAAAATTGGTTGAATCATGAGGATGGTTATTTTGCACTAGTACATGAGATAATGGATTTTCAAAATGTGCACTTTTGTAATTAAAAGAGAATGGAAATACAACCAACTGTAGCACCCACTGTCTACCAATATTTGTGTTATTTAAGCTTTTTGGGAAATATAAATATATGTAAGAATATTTCTTTTTTAATTGACTTGAAGTATTATTTCGGTATATAGTGTAAACGTATGGGTAGACTTGCCTTAGAAGCGTGGTTTGAAGTAATAAAATTATTATATTTATTTATAAAATTATTTTGTCAATATTTGTATTTGTTTTGGTTTGCCTGTGTATTAAAAAAGTTATATTTTCCTGTAATATTACTGCACTTCTACGAAAATCGACAGCCTCTGTGGAATACAATCCATTTTGGAGGGTATATAAAGTTCGGCCCAGTCGAACTTAACCCCGCACAGTGGCGCCATTTGAGTTTTTTCGTTGCAAAAATCATATCTTTTGAACGGAATAAGATAATTGAACAGTTTAAACAGCATATGATAGATAACTGTTCAGCCTATGAAATGAGCGTTTGGAAAGGGTGCTACGCTCTGTAGGGGTCTAATTATGGGTTATCAAAGTTAAAATTAGTAGAAAAATCAATTTTATGGTAACTAAAAAAATTATTTTTACATTTTTAGATTGTTTTTATTTCTTTTCTTTAGGGTTTTATGTTTTAAATTATTACACAACAAAGTAAAAAAAAATATTATTTTTTCAATTTTCTGTAAAATATTCATCACAGTTCGTAAGAGAAGACTAACCATTTCTAAACTATAATTATTTTCTAACTCTATTCTTGACTTCACATGCCGCAGGGAAGAAATAAGTGGATCGGAAGATGCTGCCAACTTGTTGAAGAGGTCCTCATTTTGCCTTGCCCTTGATGCTTTGAATGTGTTCTGCAATCTATATTTTTTATAAAATTTGTTAAGAGACTCCTGTGCTTCTTCAGCTCAAGCTCTCCAATTGGCAAAGACTGGTACTCAATTATATCTTTGCCATGCGACAATATTTTATGGACGGTCGGGGTCAACTTCTTCTGTGGATACATTTCTGCTAAAAGAGATGCAGTTTTCGACGCATATTCTCCATATTTTGTAGAATTGACATTTTCTTTGCAGTTTAAAACGTCTAAGATCGTTCCCAATTTTTTCACGATTTGATTGTCAATTCCAGTGATTCTAGTTACTGTCTGGTTTCAGTAATTGTTGCGCCAACTTTCAGTCGTAGAGTAATACAGGCATTATCCTTATTTTGCAATATATAGGCTTATGCTACCATGCCGAAAAACTTACCTGTTCCCTGCATACATATGGATTTAGGCTGAATAATGCAATTTTGATATTATGCACGTGTCCAAATAAGATTTGTGCCTACCTGTAGGGACCATAAGTCAATGTTGTTCTTGACCATTTGCAATATATAGGCTTATGCTACCATGCCGAAAAATTTACCTGTTCCCTGCATACATATGGATTTAGGCTGAATAATGCAATTTTGATATTATGTACGTTTCCAAATAAGATTTTTGCCTACCTGTAGGGACCATAAGTCAATATTGTTCTTGACCATTTGTACGCCAAAGTATTGTTTAAGTGAGGTACGTACCTGCTAATTTCAATGAGTAGTTTTTTTCAAACTATTAGATCAAACTACTGTCAGTCAAAACATATAAGGGATGGACGCCATACAATTTCTGTAACCATGTCTTTTTAACCTTTTTTACCTCTAGAAGCCAAACGGGCACGTACGGGCAGCTAAAATTTTTGAATTATGTAAAGAAATAATCAATGAACAGGTTTTGCAAATATGGCAAATATAGAAAAATATAGATTTTTTTATTTTCCGTCAAAGTTGAAAAATAGTGAAAAAAACGGATAGTTTTTAAATAGTGATTTACCAGGAGAAATACAAAGCAAACAGGTAATTTTTTATCATTATACATTTAATAAATACATCAATCAATACAAACAAAAAATAAGGCGATTCGTTACCTATTTTTTCGTGATATTACACCTGAAATCGCAACAAATTCACTAAAAATTGTGTGTTTTTTTGAAAACCGAAAGTCGGTCAACTTTGAACGGCTATATCTTCTAAACTAAAAATGTGATATTATTAAGAGTGGCAGATTTGAAATCGTTGAAAAGTTTCCTATAACATGGGTTTATTCAAAACTTCGTCGGCGCTCATGAAAATTTTGATTTTTGCAACCTCGTTTGCTCTACGGGCGCTACTATGCGCCGTTTTTACTTGTTAGGGCTAAAATGGAAAAAAGAGGATAAAAATAGTACCAACCAAATGACCGCAGCTAGAGTAATAAAATTCGGAGTTCTGACTGCGTAGACACGAAAAATATTTTTTTTTCCAAATTCGTACAATGGGTACAGGGGGATAAAAACAGTATATCGATCTGATAAAATTAAAATAAGAGATTTTAGAAAGTCGTACTCTTATGAGGGTAAAATAGGAAAAAGGGGTTAAAAATGGTACCAACCAAATGACTGCAGCTAGAACCATGGAATTCCGTGTATATATTCCTCTGGCTGCATAGACTCGCAAAGTAATAAAAAATCTAAAATCGTAACTTTTACTTTTGGGCTAAAAATGGGTAGAATCATGAAGTTAGGTTATCTTGCGCTGTACACGTGAGAGATAATGGATTTTATAAATGTGACTATTGGAATTAAAATAGGATGGAAATATAACCGACCAAACGACTGTCTGAAAATGCATCTATTATCCCCCAATATTTAGGGTATTTAACTTCATGTTCTAAATATACATGTGTATGGCGACGAAGATCACAGTTTCGAGATTTGTGTGTCCTACACAAGAGTGTCCAAAATGAAACATTTTCAGTTTAAACACAACCATGAAAAGAAGCATAAGTGACGATAAAGCTTTCCAAACACTCACATTACTCAGAGTAGTTGTTGTTTATTGTTCTTTTTTATAGGAACACATGGCTACTCATACTGGAATTGAAGCATACTGGATGTGACTTTCAAATAAAAATACTATCAATCAATTTATTATAGACGTCATCATATAGTGGGATACCAAATTCAAAGACGTCATCATATAGTGGGATACCAAATTCAAAGAAAGAACCATATATTTCACAGCAGTATGGTTGTCTAAGTAAATTTTTGTAAATTTACTGCAACATTACTGATACTCATCTAGATAACGTGTGTTTACTGAGAAACCCCTTAAGCACAAAAGGTATGATATATTCTTGAAACAGCGTATTTTTAAGTACAAAATGTATTCCATAACAGAGATACAAGCCGACCGATTTTAAGCCGACTAGCCGCCGCCGCATGGATCTGCACGAGCCGCGCCGCCGCCGATTTCGTCGGCTCAAATCGACTTCAACACGCTGCCGATTTCATCGACTCATATCGACTTCAACCACGCCGCCGAGATTTGACGGAGTTCTAACTCAGTAAAATCTTACTACCAAATTAGACAACCCACTTAAAATTACAAAAGAAAATATAACTGTCGACTTAGACCCTACTACTGTGAAATATATTGACCTTTCTTTGAATCTAGTATATGTATGTATGATGATGTCTATAGAAAGTTGAATGATTATTTTGATTTGAAAGTCGCATTTATATAAGTGTTCCTATAAATAACAATAAGGCTGTTTTTCTTTAAGACTGGATAACTAAGCTGTGACAAGAAAAAACCAAATAAAATTAATTAAAATTTAACTCAAAATAAAAATTTCTTTTTTAAAATTATCACCAACAGCAATACCAATATGTGTATAAAAACAAATTTTAACAAAAATATTTTATTGGACTTAGCATGGATAATTATCCAGTGTAGGTCCAATTTATCGTTATCGACCATAAGTCCGAAAAAGTCAACAGAAACTATTTTTTTAAAAATTTGTTTTGATAAAAATATTTATATTGTTGATGCCGACAAATAATTTTTTATTTTGGGTAAAAAATTAAATTTTTATTAACGTTTTTGTTATAGCAGCTTCTTATCCCGGCTTAAAGAAAAACAGCCTTATTAAACAACAGCTTCTTTATTGTGCTTATTTTCATAAATATACAGGTTGGTGGTTGTAAGATTTGACGGAGTTAGATCGACGACGGCGTGGTTGAAGTCGATGTGAGCCGATGAAATCGGCGGCGGCGGCTGGTCGGCTCAAAATCGGTCGGCTTGTATCTCTGTTTCCGAATATAGGTCAAAAACAATCGCACAAAGTAGTAAAGTATGATGGTATAATCTTAGAATTCTAGAATTAGAATACAAATAAATGTCCATCTCTTCTCATTGTAATAAACTAAAGATTTCTATGAAATATAGTTTGCGAGATGTTGGTATTCTCAAAAACTTTCTAAATCTGTTTTTTTCCTTTCTTTGGCTATATACGACTGCGACATTTAAAGTCGCACCTCACTCGAACCTCAGTGGCACAGTTTGCGGGAACTTCTTAGGCAAACAATTATAATTTATATCGTAATAGCTGCTTTGAAGACTTTAAGTAGTTCTATTAACACTGTCGACCGTGTTTTAATTTTCAATTATTATACCCTACACCACTTCGTGGTCTAGGGTATTATAAGTTAGTTTCGCGCCAAATGTTTGTAACACCAAGAAATAATCGAGCTAGACCCACCTTTAAGTATACCGATCGGCTTAGAATCACCAGCTGAATCGATTTAACGATGTCCGTCTGTCCGTCCGTCTGCTGTCCATCTAAGCTTGTTCGCACTATACAGGTCGCAATTGTTGTCCGATTGTCATGAAACTTGGCAGAAGTTATTTTTTCTGGCCAAGGACCATCAGTATTGAATTTGGAGGAAATCGGTTCAGATTTAGATATAGCTCCCATACAAATGTCGCTCCCGATTTGACATTTTACACTTTAGAAACCACATATTGTACCCGATTTTCTTTACATTTGATACAACATCTTATAATCCAACTAGAAAAACCTATGCTGAAATTGGGTAAGATCGGTTCAGATTTAGATATATCCCCCATACAAATGTCGCTCCAGATTTGACATTTTCCGCTCTAGAAACGACATATTGTACCCGATTTTCTTTAAATTTTGCAGAACATCTTATAATCAAACTAGAAACACGTATGCACAAATTGAGTAAGATCGGTTCAGATTTAGATATAACCCCCATACAAATGTCGCTCCCGATTTGACATTTTGGCACAATATTTTATAATCGAACTAGAAACACCTATGCTGAAACTGGGTAAGATTGGTTCAGATTTAGATATAGACCCAAACAAATGTCAATCCCTCCGCTCTAGAAACCACATCTTGCACCCGATTTTCTTTAAATTTGGCACAACATCTTATAATCAACTAGAAACACCTATGCTGAAAGTGGGTATGATCGGTACAGATTTAGATATAGCCCACATACAAATGTCGATCCCGATTTGACGTTTTCCACTCTAAAATCCACATATTGTACCCGTTTTTCTATAAAATTGGCACAACATATTATAATCCAACCTATGGTGAAAGTGGGTAAGATCGGTTCAGATTTAGATATCGCACTCATACAAATGTTGCTTCCGAATGTTTAACCGATTTTGGCTAAACTTTATATATTATATTTCACCAATAAACATGGTGAAAGCGGGTCACATCGTTCCAGGTTTCAATGTACCACCATACAAATGCCCTTTCCGATTTAACATTTTTTGTCAAACACATACATTTACAGGATCCTTCCCGATTTCACTTCTTTACCAAATTGAATTGTAATGAGATAGAAAGTCCGTCCGTCTTTAGAATTTTCTTACTTGTTTGGGAGATGCCCATATGTCCATAATTTGGTATAACCCAAATGGGGTCCCATTCTGATCTATTACAGCTCTAGAAACTACATCTTACATCGGATCTTCTTCAAATTTTGCAGATCATGGTACTTTTCAACCAGGAATACCTACGGTGAATGAGAAATATATAGGCCCATGTTTTGGACCAGGCCCAAAATGAAATGTCGGTCCGATTCATCCTATTACTACTGTATAATTTGTATTTGTCTGTCGGATAATTGGATCAATTACCATATTATTAACCATATTCGTTAAATATGACTAAAGATTAATTTATAGTATAATTTATACTGTATAATTTATACAGGCACATACGCAGGGAGTGGTGTAGGGTATTATATAGTCGGCCCCGCCCGACTTTAGCCTTTCCTTACTTGTTTTTTTTTTCGAATAGCTTTTCTAATGTACAATCAGCACATTGGGCTATATAAGAAATTTGCACTAATAAATTGTGCGTAAAACTTCGAAAATATTTTCTACATTAATTTTATTACAGCCTATATCAATTTTCTATACGGATTAGGAATAAGTTTTCCAAGAACAACGGCGTTGTTAAGCAAAACCATGTGATTTGTATTAACTGTACAAAAGTCAATATCAAATATTACTATTTACTCGTAGTTTCCTTTTTAATAATGGCCCCAAAGTGCCCTTTTGCTTCGCCTTTTGCCAAAACTTCATTTTTCAATCGCTTGCCAAGTATCCCAGAATCACATCAAATGTCGTAACGAAAGTGAAGTCCTCTACCTCCGCCCTCATTTCCCAATAACAAACAATGCTTCAGAACATATTTGATCTTAAAAAGGCATTTAAGCGTAAATGCTCTCATAATGTACGTGGACGCAATAAATGTCTAAAATGTTGTTTAATAAACACACCATGCCAGCTTCTAACACATACAAACACACACACATATTCAAACAGCTTGTCCAGAAAAAGGGTTTAACAAAGACATTAAGGGCCCATTAAACCCCTAACTGAGAACCAATAAACATACAAAAAGCAACGCAAATTCCTCAAATGGGACAAGAGAAAAAGAACAAGAAAAAGCACCTTCGCCTAATGGAAATCCACACAAAAACTTTCCAAATGAAAACAACTTGCCCTTGGGCTAAAGATGAGGCAAAACCGACTCGCATTGAAATGCAAACGATAAAATATATGAGAATTACTGCAGCAATGAACTCTGGGGGCGAGAACAAGTTTGGGGGAGAATGGTATAAAGTTTCAAAAGGCAGCAGAAAAAAGTTCCATTTAAATTGGAACTAAATTTGCAGAAAAAAGTCACGTTCTCTGTTTGACCGTCACACTCTCACATTTGACAGAGGCAATAGTTCAAAAGTGGAAGGCTTGGGCCAAACCGGCCATTAACCATACTTCCAGACATACATGTCCGCAGGCAGACATTAAAGACACAATTAAAACAAATAACAAGTAAGGAAAGGTTAAAGTCGGGCGGGGCCGACTATATGATACACTCCACTTTCCAACCGAATACAGTCCAACTCGGTAAAAAAGTGAAAACGGGAAGAATAGGCTAATACGACCTGGTTCGATTTGTCAAATCGATAAGAATATTTGTATCGGGGCTATATCGAAATAAGGAAAAAAATATTCACAATAAGATCTTCCAGTTAAAATATAAGGTGTTATGCCCACTTTGAAGAAATTCGGTAAAAATTCGTAGTTTCTGGGGCGGAAAAAGTTAAATCGGGAGCGAAATTTGTATGGGAGCTATATATAAATCTGAACCGATCTGCCCCATGTTTACCACAGGTGTTTCTAGTTGAAATATAAGATGTTTTGCCAAATTTGAAGACAATCTGATACAATATGTGGTTTCTAGAGCGGAAAAAGTCAAATCGGGAGCGAAATTTGTATGGGAGCTATATATAAATCTGAACCGATCCGACCCATTTTTACCACAGGTGTTTCTAGCTGAAATATAAGATGTTTTGCCAAATCTGAAGACAATCTGATACAATATGTGGTTTCTAGAGCGGAGAAAGTCAAATCGGGAGCGAAATTTGTATGGGGGCTATATCTAAATCTGAACCGATTTTCTTCAAATTAAATAGCGTTCGTTCTTATCCCGAAAAACTTCGTTGTGCAAAGTTTCAATTGGTTCTGCCCACAATTGCGACCAGTATCGTGATTACAAGAATAGATGGACGGACGGACAATCGATTCAAAAAGTGATTCTAAGTCGATCGGTATAATTAACAATGGGTCTATCTCTCTTCCTTTTGGGTGTTACAAACAAATGCACAAAGACATAATACTCTCGTGGAGTGTATAAAAAGGCAGTAACGTTCGACCGGTCTGAATCTTTGATACCGTCCAACATTGAGTGTATTCCATAGTAGATTGGAGGCTGTCGAAGTGCAGGACCATGATAGGAAAATTATGATATGAAATTCAAAGTGATAGAATTGTATGTAAATTTAACTTGTAGTTTCGTTCATGAATAGTTGAAGGAAAATATTGTTCAAAAATATATTTGTAGGAATTGAACAGGGATTTACATATCAATCTTAAATATATTAATTCTAATAAATTTTTAATTTTATTTGTGACTTATTTTCAAAGATGGATATTCGAAAAAAATCAAAAAAAAAACTAATTTTCTTTATTCTTTATTTATATATTTTTTACGATTCTTTTTATACCCCACACCAATTCGTGGACTACGCTGTTATAAGTTAGTTTTCCGCCAAATGTTTGTAATATCAATAAATAATCGAGCTAGATCCACCTTTAAGTATACGGATCCGCTTAGAATCACCAGCTGAATCGATTTACCGATGTCAGTCTGTCCGTCCGTCTGCTGTCCATCTAAGCTTGTTCGCACTCTACAGGTCGCACTTGCTGCCCGATTATCATGTAATTTGGGAAAAGTTACTTTTTTGGCCAAGGACGATCGGTATCAAATTTGGAGGAAATCGGTTCAGATTTAGATATCGACCCCATTCAAATGTCGCTCCCGATTTGATTTTTTCCGCCCTATAAAGCACGTATAGTACCCGATTTTCTTCAAATTTTGCATAACACCTTATAATCTAATTAGAAATATCTATGACGAAAGCGGGTTATATAGGTTCAGATTTGACTTTTTCCGCTCGAGAAACCACATATTGTACCCGATTTTCTTTAAAATTGGCACAACATCTTATAATCGAACTAGAATCACCTGTGGTGAAAGTGGGTAAGATCGGTTCGGATTTAGATATAGTCCCCATACAAATGTCGCTACCGATTTGAGTTTTTCCGCCCTAGAAACCACATATTGTTCCCGATTTTCTTTAAAATTGGCACAACATCTTATAATCGAACTAGAAACACCTGTGGTGAAAGTGGGTAAGATCGGTTCGGATTTAGATATCGAGGGCTTATATTCAATAACCTCTATCTACATTTTGACGAAATTTTTTTTTATGCCAAACTCATCAATGACCGCATCTGCATCTACTGTAAAAATTTCAATTGAAAAAACCTATTTTTAGTACTATATATGCTGTATTTTATCATTTGTCTATCTACAAAGATACTTGTTTATGAATGTTGTAAAGGCAAAACCCTCTATCTACATCATATAATTGTTTCGTTTTATTTAATTTCAGGCTATTTTTTAGTTAAATTAATAGTACTGATTTGAAATTTACCACTTCCCCTCGAATTAAAATCGAACTGACCTATTGTCTTTCTGTCATTTTTGACATATGTCAGATTTTATTCCAAAAGATTAAAAGCAATTGTTTTTTCGTAGTGAGAAATTGATTTTATACTTTCTTTTGAGATTGTTATTGCGTGATTCCAGAATTTGAGCGTGGGTAAGTAATGTACACACTTACATCGATTACATTGATTGATTGATTGTTATGGTTGAAGGTTTAAAAATATGGCTACTTGTAACTCCTTACAACGTATTGCATATGATTACGTATCTTCAAATGACGAAGATAGTGAGGGCGTATTTATTACAGGTTCGTAACTGCAAGTAATATGAAACTACATGAAAGTATGTGCCTAATAATTACTCAAATTTACTCCAAAATTTTAACCAGATTCCGAAAACGAAAACGTTATCGAAAATGTGCCCATACGCTACAGATCTAAAAGAGTCCATATCTCAACGTCAAAAAAACGGAGTGTGAATGGTAGTAAGCGAATGCTTGGACAACAATATTTAGGATTTTCAACGGTTGATGCAGGATTCAAACAGAACTTCCCAAAAGCAGAAAGAAAAATAGGCCCAACATGTTCATCGCGCACTTGTAGAAAAAGTAAGGTGAGACACTGCCAAAACTTTGATGAGAGAAGAAGGAAACAAATTTTTGAAACATTTTGGAACAAGACTTGGGAAGCAAAGCAAGAGTTTTTAAAGCTGTATGTAACAAAGATTATGAAAAAAAGATGCACGGTAGAAAACAGAACAGCTTTATGTTTAAACTACCACACAACGAATTTCCGTTGCAGGTATGTCGACCCATGTTCTTATCAACGCTATCTTTACGTATTGACATGGTTAAAGGATGCATTAATTCGAACGATAAACCAATTTCGGCGACACTTGCACCAAAAAAAAATCCCAGAAGGGGGGTTGTAAAATTTTCTTGTCTAAATATCTGCAGAATTTAGACAAGATGGAAAGCCATTATTGTCGCAAGGACACCACTAAAATATACATAGCCACCACTTTTAAAACCAAAGCAGATGTTTTTAAAGATTACCTTGAAAAATGTTCAGAGAAGGCAGTAAAGCTCGTTTCAATTTTTAAATTTTGTACAGTTTTTGCCCAACAAAATTTAGCGCTCTTTATGCCTCGCAAAGATCAGTGCGATATTTGTGTGGGGTTTAAGGCCAAGCAAATAAAAATTGAAGAATACGATGCACATATCATGTATAAACAACGGGCTCAACTTGAAAAACAACAAGACAAACTTGCAGCTGAAGAAGGACGATGTCACGTGTTTACCATGGATGCACAAGCAGTAAAGCTTTGCCCCGACATTAACGCCTCAGCCATTTATTATAAACAACGCCTACAAGTACACAACTTTACCGTGTACAATCTCGCCACGCATCAATGTTCAAATTACTGGTGGAACGAGACTGATGGAGACCTGTCCGCTTCGACGTTTATTTCGTGCATAATCCACCATTTGTCAACACACTGTCTAACAGATACTCTTCCAATAATAATTTACTCAGATGGTTGCGGTTACCAAAACCGTAACCACTATTTGTCGAATGCTTTGTCCAATTTTTCAATAGAAAACAACAAAATCATAGAACAAAAATACTTGGAGAAAGGACACACACAGATGGAGTGTGACAGTGCTCATGCAAAGATAGAGGCTAAGTTGAAAAATCAGACCATATATTTGCCATACGACTACGTCAGAGTAACCAAAGATGCCCGCAAAACAGTCAAAATCAACAATAAAATCAATAAAAAGCCATTTGATGCATTATATTTAGATTATAGTTTTTTTAAAAACTATAAGGATACTAACCTTATTCGATTTTCAAGTATTAGACCTGGTCGAGCAAAAAATGATCCGACAGTATCCCAACTAAGATCTCTCTTATATTCGCCAAGTGGTAGCATTCAGTTTAAAGTGAATTTTGATCATAATTACACTGAACTACCTATTACAATCAAGCAATATGAAGGTCACATAGTACCAAAGCTATTGCATACCGGTCGACTCCCAATCCAGCAAAACAAATGGAAACATTTACAGGATCTAAAGATCTAAAAAAATTCTGAAAATGTATTATAATCCTTTAATATAGCTTTCACTACAAAATTATAATTACACAAGTTTTTTTTTCTGTGTAGGGTGCAAATGTTAGAACAGGTCCTGCCATTTTTCCATCCCCAACATTTCTTGTGACATATCTACCCCCTATCTCCCACCTTTTTGTGGATCCCCATACAAAAACCGTAAAACAAACTTAATTTTAAAATAAGGCAATACCCTCTATCTACATATTATTTTCCTACGCAATGATTTCATTTGTGAGTCAATACCCTCTATCTACCAAAGAAGCTAAAATAACTCGAATTTCAACAAAATTTTTAGTTAGGGTGTTTGTAAGACACATTTTGTTAATATTGTGGAAGATGAGTTCATTAAAATTGTTGCTAATTTGCGAATAAAACAGTTTTTTGGCTTTCCTGAAAAATTGTGTTTTTGTAGATAGAGGTTATTGAATATAAGCCCTCGATATAGTCCCCATACAAATGTTGCTCCCGAATGTTTAACCGATTTTGCCCAAACTTTACATATTATATTTCACCAATAAACATACATGGTGAAAGCGGGTCACATCATTCAAGGTTTCAATATACCTAACGTGACCATCTCTTATTGGGCAAAAAACAGGATTTATGAGTTCAAAAAGCGGGATTTGGCGGGATTTTGTAGGGAAAATGAGGGATCGGAAAAATCTAACCAAAAAGTAAAATAAAAACTGGTTGCATTACGCCGTGCGACAATTTTACATATATTGAACCTGAGCCACACAATATACATGTGTAACTAGAGATTGTGTGTAGAAAAACTGTGTACTCAATTTTTCATTTGGTCATCCTTTCTCCTTTTTAATTTCCAAAGGATATAGATGTTTGGATAATTTATTTTCATATTTTAGCGAGTCATACAAAGGATTTCAAGTTTCCATCAGTATTTATTTAGTTTATTCATCTTTTACTATTTAAGTGGGAAAATTTGAAATGGTTGTTAATGCTAAAATAATAGAGGCAAGGAATTTTTAGTATTTTTAAATTAGAAGTACTGTAAAACGGAGAAAAGATCACCAAAACTGAGCACACAGTTTTTTCTACATATTATCAAGAAAATATATGGTCTTGTTCAGGTCCAAAAAGTACTGTCGCAAGTTGTTATAAATTAAAATGGCTGCGTTTAGAATACGACTGGCTGAATTTGATTTTTTCCAAATTCGAACTTTTAGGGGCAGAATGGGAAAATGAGACAGATGGTACCAAAAAAGGGCTATATCAGGAATCATGAACTTCAGGCTACCTTGATTATAGAACAGTTTAGGATTGTTGATAGTTAAAATTGACCCAGAGTCATCAAGTTTTTCCCTACAAAGGACTGAAAATATCTAAATAAATAAAAAATTGTTAGGGTATTTAAACACATTTTGTGAAGATTGCTGCGGGAATGATCTTTAAAATTTTCCACTTATCAGGAAAGAAACATCACAATTTATTTAAAACTGTAAAAAAGTCGAAGGCAAGTAATACTGTGAAATTCACTCCATGGTTGAGGGTATATAAGATTAGGCGTGACTGAACTTAACTATGCCATGTATTATTTATATATGTAATTAATCAATTAAACAACGCAGCATTGAATTACATTTTATAAAAGTATAGATTAAATTACTACTAATGATCTTAAATGTTGCCTAAAACTAGATCCAAAATTTAGAATAACGACAATTAGTTAAATATTTTAGAAATTGTGGAGTTTTGTCGATTACTAACAAAATCGTATTGTACTAAAAATAATGTAAAATGAAAAAGTGGGATAAAGCGGGATGGAAACATTAAGCGGGATTGGGCATCAAAAAGCGGGATAGTCCCGCGAAAAGCGGGATGGATGGTCACTTTAAATATACCCCATACAAATGTCCTTTCCGATTAAACATTTTTTGCCAAACACATACACTTACACGATTCAAAAATCCTTCCCGATTTCACTTTTTTAACGAATTGAATTGTAATGAGATAGAAAGTGGAATGTATCATATAGTCGGCTCCGTCCGTCTTTAGACTTTCCTTACTTGTTTGGAAGATGTCCATATGTCCATACTTTGGTATAACCCAAATGGGGCCCCATTCTGCTCTAATACAGCTCTAGAAACTACATCTTACATCAGATCTACATCAAATTTTGCAAATCATTATATGTTTAAACTAGGAATACCTACCGTGAATGAGAAATATATAGGTGCATGTTTTGGCACAGGCCTCAAGTGTTGTTATAGGCCCCCTTAAAATGTCCATCCGATTCATCCTATTACCGTTGTATAATTTGTATTTGTCATTGGATCTTGATCAATTTTTCCAGATCATGTTATATTTACTTTACTCGGAATATCTGCTGGAAAATTGGATCAATTACTTTATTATTTACCATATTCATTAAATTTGACTAAAGATGAATTTATAGTATAATTTATATGAACTACATAAAATTGCTCCCATGAAATACCTGGGTTTAGTAATCAAAGCGAGGTATACACGCAGGGAGTGGTATAGGGTATTATATAGTCGGCCCGCCTGACTTTAGCCTTTCATTACTTGTTTATTTTATTTTTTTATACACTCCACGAGAGTATTATGTCTTTGTGCATTTGTTTGTAACACCCAAAAGGAAACGAGATAGACCCATTGTTAATTATACCGATCGTCTTAGAATCACTTTCTGAGTCGATTTAGCACTGTCCGTCTGTCTGTCTGTCTGTCTGTCTGTCTGTCTGTCTGTCTGTCTGTCTGTCTGTCTGTCTGTCTGTCTGTCTGTCTGTCTGTCTGTCTGTCTGTCTGTCTGTCTGTCTGTCTGTCTGTCTGTCTGTCTGTCCGTCCGTCCGTCCATCTATTCTTGTAATCACGATACAGGTCGCAATTGTAGACAGAACCAAATGAAACTTTGCACAACGATGTTTTTCGGGATAAGGACGAACGCTATTTAATTTGAAGAAAATCGGTTCAGATTTAGATATAGCCCCCATACGAATTTCACTCCCGATTTGACTCTTTTCATATTAGATACCACATATTACAACAGATTTTCTTTAAAATTGGCAAAACATCTTATATTGTAACTAGAAACACCTGTGGAAAAAATGTGTTAGATCGGTTCAGATTTATATATAGCTCCCATACAAATTTCTCTCCCGATTTGACTTTTTCCGCTCTAGAGACCACATAATGTATCAGATTATCTTCAGATTTGGTAAAACATCTTATATTCCCACTAGAAACTCCCATGGTGAATATCGGACAGATCGATTCAGATTTATATATAGCTCCCATACAAATTTCGCTCCCGATTTGACTTTTTCCGCTCTAGAGACAACATAATGTATCAGATTGTCTTCAGATTTGGTAAAACATCTTATATTCCCACTAGAAACTCCCATGGTGAATATCGGTCAGATCGGTTCAGATTTATATATAGATCCCATACAAATTTCGCTCCCGATTTGACTTTTTCCGCTCTAGAAACCACATATTGTATCAGATTGTCTTCAGATTTGGCAAAACATCTTATATTTAAACTAAGAACATCTATGGTGAAAATAGATCAAATCGCTTCAGATTTAGATATAGCCCCCATACAAATGTCGTTCCCGATTTGACATTTTCCTCTGTAGAAACCACATATTGTACTCGATTTTCTTTAAATTTGGCACAACATCTTATAATCTTACTAGAAACACCTATGCAGAAATTGGGTAAGATCGGTTCAGATTTAGATATAGCCCCCATATAAATGTCGCTCCCGATTTGACTTTTTCGCTTTAAATGCCACATATACTAATCGATTTTCTTTAAATTTTGCACAACATCTTATAATCTAACTAGAAACACCTGTGGCAAAAGCGGGCTAGATCGGTTAAGATTTAGATATAGCCCCCATACAAATGTCGCTCCCGATTTGACTTTTGCCGATTTAAAAGCCACATATTGTGCTCTATTTTCTTTAAATTTCGCACAACATCTTATAATCTAACTAAACAAAGCTATGGTGAAAGTGGTAAGATCGGTTCAGATTTAAATATAGCCCAAATTCAAATATTGCTCCCATAAGCTTAACCGATTTTGGCCAAACTATACATTTTATATTTCACCTATTTCGTTCCAGGTTTCAATATATCCTCATACAAATGTCCTTTCCGATATAAAATTTTTTGTCAAACACATACATTTACAGGATAACCTTCCCGTTTTCACCGAATTGAATTGTATTCGGATTGAAAGTGGAGTGTATCATAGAGTCGGCCCCGCCCGACTTTAGCCTTTCCTTACTGGTTTTAATTTATCTAAGATTGGATTTTTATTTTTTTCTCAAATATGAATTTATATGTTTCTAATCTCTTAATTATTAAATTTAAAGCTACTTTAAATATTTCCTGCAAAAATATATGCGTTTAAATAAAAATTAAATAAAATAGTAAATAAAGCTCGAAATGGAATTGAAAAATCGGAATGAACTGGAGTGAAATTAAAAGCCTGTCATTACATTTAAGATTTGCTTGGCCCTATTATCCATAAATAAATTCCGAATTAGTTTTTAGAGAGCTAATTTAAATTAGAATGGTTTAAAATACACAAAATCGATAGGAATTAACACAGCCCAACAAATGTAGACTTTTTGATTGGAACAGAATAGGGGCCTATAATTCTGAAAGGGCATGTTTCTGTATACAGTGGATCAAAGTTTTCATTTTTTGATTGAAGGGAGCATTTTACTAAGTGAGAAAAGTAGTGTAAGTTAATCTCTGAAAGAAATCTTATTGTCAGAACTATATTGTGGAATTTTATCATGATCATTTTTTTAGAAGATCTTAACCCACTAGCACCTATCTTTATGGGTCCCCCCTGACCCCTCTTTCGAGAAAATCAAGAAGAGTCCTTTCAAAAAAGGCATTTAACGATTAAAATGTTCCATGAAAAAATGTACAGGAAAATTTTAATGGGGGTCATCAAAGACACCAAATGTGTAAATAAAGAAATTCGTTTGTAAGATCAATCATTTTCGACAAGAATTTATTTACTTCGGCGGCAACCACAAATACGAATTGAATATTTTTACAAAACTTTCATTTTCGCGGGAGATATGGCGTCTTCTTTGTACGACATTTTTGATTTGTAAATTTTCGCGATCTATACAACGGATCCAGCGGATTTCTTATATGTGTATTAAGGACCAATGTCGCATGTAATATTTATGTAGCCTGTCGCGGAAAAGGCTGCAGTTTTTGTACGAATACTAAATTCACGGTTGCAGTTGAATTCGTTTCAACTTTCTCTATCTGGGTTTCTGGAACAATTCTGTAACAAATATTCTCTATTTAGTCAGCAATCATATGCCAAAAAATATTTTGATATTGTCTATATAATAGAACATCTAAAGGCTCTTTTCACAATTTTTGATTTTAGAGCCACTCTTATTTTAGCCTGAATTTAGAAGAAAATGTTATAAATAGCGAAATGTAGTATTTGATATCACGATATAGAAATCTTTTTAAACACGACTAAAATAAGAGTGAAATAGGACAAAGATAGGCTGTAAAGTAAAAAAATTTAGAAAAAACTTTAGAAAAACCTGCATAACTTTCTATCATTTAGAGAATACTATAATACTTTTTTGGCATGTGATTGTTGTCTAAATAGGGAATATTTTTGAAAGAATTATTTCAGAAACTCAGATAAAGAAAGTTGACATGTATGCGATTGCCACCGTGAATTGAAGCTTTTTGAAACAGTTTTTTTGCGACTGATTATTTATTAGAATGGGCCACGGTCACCTCCTAGAAATGAAGATTTGATTGTTTAATGATGGTCTGTAAAATATTTCATCACTGGGTAAAGCTATCTGTGAACTAAATGCTTCTGAAAACACATCTAAAAAACATGTCTTTCCCGTGTAATTTTTTATGCTGGATTTTTGTCCAATTTTTTTCTGAATGAAAAGAGATCCTTGGAAGTACTTTAAATAAAATTTTTTATTCTTGTCTTAGAATAACTTATTGGTTGTATTACTGGACGTTTATATTGATTTTTTGTGGTAATAGTTTCAGATATATCGGGACAGATGGGGATTTCCATGTTAAATAAACGATAAAATTTCCATTTATTTTATTTATCATTGGTAAGCGTGTTTGGTATAGCAATATATTAACGGGGGCTTTCCGGGTGACGAACATTATTGTATTATACACCTATAATACAAAAATGCAGCCGACAAAGAAAGAATTTTAGTTGACAACAATTTGTGCAGACAACAGGACGACACCTGTTAATTTTTAATGTAATTAGTGTTGAATTTTTTGTGATATTGATAGAGAATATTTGTTATAACTTGTTTATATTTTTGTTTAGTGTTTATCCGCTAATGATGGTTGACGAAGACAACCGAAATATTGCAAAAATAAGATAAAAATAAATAATGAAACAACACCACTAGTTTTTTTCATGGCCTCAAGCTGAATCAATCAATAAGAAAACAAGTAAGTAAGCTTCAGTCGGCTAAACCGACTTATATATATTCACTCTCAGTGAACATATATACGAAGTTATAAGGAATACAATTTTATGTAGGGCAGGATAATTTGTGTGGAAGGTGCTAGGAGTTCGTGTCACATGGTCCCAGCTTCCACATTTCTTGAACAATTGTAAAGACATGATCAAATATCAAGTCATAGTGGTCTTAACTTATATAATGGTGCATGGAGTATAGAAGTTATGAAGGATCTTATATTACCTAGAATAGAAGAAGGGGCGTGGCTAAAGCTTAAATATTTTTTAGGTTCAAAGTGATTATAAAAACATTTTAAATATCATGCTTTAAATGATTTTGACTACCCGTATGGATGTTATGTCGGTTTTATTGTAACCAAAGTTTATGCCACTTTGTGTGGGAGGTACCAGAAGGGCTGTGGCAATTTCGCCCATATTCCATGCGAATGTAACCACTAAAAAAACATTGCTAAATATCAAATTTCACATTATTCCGATCATCAGTATAGAAGTTATAACAGCTTTAAGTAGTAGTTTTGCATGATTTGTGTGGGAGGTACTGGAAGGGGCGTGGCAAAACCCGTCATATTTAGTACACTTAAAGTGATTATAAAAACATTATCAAATACCAAAATATAGCTGATTCCGATTATCCGTGTGGAAATCATATGGGCTTTAAATAAACCTTGGAATATGTTCTATTTGTGTGGGAGGTACCAGAAGGGGCGTGACAATTTCGCCCATCTTCGAACTTAAACTAAATTTGGGAAAATTATTACGACGTGCAAAGTTTGAATCGATTCCTTAACTCCTTTCGAGAGTTATCGTGTACACCAGCCAGACAGACGGACATGGCTCAAACACCTTAAAAAGTCGTGAAATCGGTTTAAGATGTAGATTCCTCAAATTTACTCTATCACTACTCTAGAATATATATATTTCAATTTGGATCTTGACAAAATTTGCAGGATAAAGTTATATATGAAATAGAAATAGCTTACGTAAAAGTGGACTATGTGGGTCCATGTTTTGATATATCCCCCATACAAATGTAGCTCTTATACTATTACTACTCTAAAATGCACTTTTTAATCAGATCTTGGTTGAATTTTGTACGCACGGATGGACGGACGGACATGGCTCAAACGCCTTAAAAAGTCGTAAAACGAATTTGGTCCAAACATACTTTGGGTCTTAAGCCACTCCAATGCGTTACACTTTTTTTCTGTCCCAAATGGTATATACCCTCCTACTCTGTATAGTGAGGTTTTAATTATGTTTTATAAATAAAATTAACCAAAAATCGCGATGGCAATATTATTGACTGACAAATGAACGAAAACTTTTATAATTTCAAGTCATAAAATGAAAACTTTTGGTTGTGTTTGAGTCGTTCGTCAGGGTATCATTCGTTTGTGTAGAATTTCAATTGTCTACAGGATACACCTCGTAACTTAAATGATATTATTTTATTTGTTTAACAGTGTTAACCCTATCACTAGGGTTTATTTAATAAATCATGTACATGAAAAAATATTAGAATAATTACATATGAAACGGACTAGAAATTGTACTTGTGTTCTCCTATTTAAATTAAAGTCTGTAAATTTACACTTTTCTTCAAGAAGAATGCGACTGTATTTTCCGATTTCCAAAAAATATGAAATTGTAGACACTAGTGAGAATTAACAGGTAAAAAAATTCTTACTATTTTGTGTTTTAAGGACCAGAATGCTCCCACATTCTGTATGTAAGTGGTAGAAGATAAAAATATCTGTTTTGTCCCATTTTCAGCTTATACTTCTGAAATGACATGTTGAGTACATAATTTTTGTAGAATAAACTTATAGTCCTGATGTTCTGACTTTTTTTAAAGTGGATCAAGGTTTTCATTTTGCCTGAAAGAATTCTTATTGTCAGAGGTATATTGTGGAATATATGTAAATTGGAAGATATATTGTCTAACTGACATTATATCTGAAAGAAAATAGCTTAAATGAGTCAGAAATGGAGCTGTACATTTTCATAAACTCCATCAGCTGGGCTCCATGTCATAGCCATGAAAAATGTAATCCTAAAGTGAAATAATGTTGATGCTGCCGGCAGATGCTCTATTCGAATACTATTTTATGCATGCCATACCATAGGGTACATATTACACATACATACATAAATAACCCTAACATAAGATGACTTTTCAATTCACTTCACTTTGGCTTGAGAATATTACTGCATGTGTATGTATTTTACTCTATTCGAAATAAAACCAAAGGCTTAAATCAACATACCGGAGTGATGGCGATGGTGGTATTGGAGGCGTTCCTTACAAATATTAAGTATGTGGGGAATATATGCTCATATGTATGTTCATGTAGTTAAGAAAACAACCGAGGCTCACAAAGAGGGGAGTGTGTGAGTCAATGGAGACGCAAATATTCAAAAAATTCAGTTTGGTCTACGTGAGGTCATTTACGAAATGGTTTTAACAATTTAGATATAACTTAGCACATTTCCCCTTCACTCTCCCCCAGTTAGTTTCCATCGTTCTTCCTTTTTAGGGGCTCCAGTATACTATACTTCAAACAGCATGTGCTCATAGGATAGGATCGTATAAAAGTTTGTGTGTGTATGTTTTTATACAATTCACATGCATATGATAACATGACTTATAAATTGAAGCTGTGTGTATGGGAGTGTGTGTGTGTGCCTGAATGTTTCTGAAACGACATCGCATATTAGAGACGTGTTCAAAAAGCTTTATTACAGCAACAGCAAAAGGCACGAAAAAACGAAAACATTTTAAATGTGAGAAAAAACGACTGACACTCTCACTCACACTCGCTCACGCGGACACACATGAGTGTTTTCAAAAGGAAAAGGTCACATTGAAATAAATGTTGCAAACATTTATTAGAGAATATTTCCTTGTTGTTGTTGCTGCTGCTGTTCGTGTTCCAACTCATCCTTTGCCAGTCTGTTAGCCAATTCATTTATTCAGATTCGCCTAGTGATTCAGTATTTGAACATTTCAATCCTTGACATTCTTGTCTACATTTAAACATGTGTATGTGTCTGAGACCGAATGCGAGTTCACGACTTTCTATACGTGAGTGTGTGTGAATTTGTGTAACGGGGTGGGTTGAGACGGTTTCGCTCTATCAAAGTTTAGTTGCTGCTTGATTTAAATTGTTGAAAAATCGCTGGAGTAATCAATTGGATGTTTGGTTTTATAGTCAATTTATAATTCAATTGTAATAAATGATCAAATTAACATGGCTGGGATTTGTCAAAGTCTCTGCTACATTTGTACGTACATGTATGTACAGGCATACCTACCATGGCCACATAGTGAGCCGTGACATGAACGAATTCGAGAAGACATTTTTCTATTATGTGTGAGTACGTCCTCCCTACAGGAAATCTGACAAATGTTATAGACTTTTGGGTTAAAAAAGTGTTTGTGTCTACGGATGATTTCATTTTCGTTTTTTTGGGTTCCGAAGAATTGATTAGTTGACAAACCTCAAAGGGTCAAAAATGAGTTAATATTAAGGTATATACTGGGTGGCAGATAAAGGGTGTTACATTAAGAAACTAGAACACTATTTATACACTCCACTGGAGTATTATGTCCTTGTGCATTTGTTTGTAACACCCAAAAAGGAAAAGAGTTAGTACAGTTATTATACAGATCGACTCAGAATCACATTCTGAGCCGATTTAGCAATGTCCGTCTGTCTGTCCATCTATTGCTGTAATAAAATTACAGGTCGCAATTATTGTCCGATCTTAACAAAAATTGACACAAGTAAGTTTTATGGATCAAGGACGAACGCTATTTAATTTGGAGCAAATCGGTTCAGATTTAGATATAGCCCCCACACAAATGTCGCTCCCGATTTGACTTTTTCCGCTCTAGAAACCACATATTGTACCCGATTTTCTTAAAATTCTGCACACCATCTTATAATCTAAATAGAAACATTTATAATGAAAGAATGTAAGATCGGTTCAGATTTAGATATAGCCCCCATACAAATGTCGCTCCCGATTTGACTTTTTCCGCTCGATAAAGCACATATAGTACCCGATTTTCTTCAAATTCGGCGGTGAAAGCGGGTTAGATCGGTTCAGATTTAGATATAGCCCCCATACAAATGTCGCTCCCGATTTGACTTTTTCCGCTTTAGAAACCATATAGAGTACCCAATTTTCTTTAAGTTTGGCGCAACATCTTATAATGCAACTAGAAACACCCATGGTGAAAACGGGTCAGATCGGTTGAGATTTATAAAGGGTGATTTTTTAAGAGCTTGATAACTTTTTTTTTTAAAAAAACGCATAAAATTTGCAAAATCTCATCGGTTCTTTATTTGAAACGTTAGATTGGTCCATGACATTTACTTTTTGAAGATAATTTCATTTAAATGTTGACCGCGGCTGCGTCTTAGGTGGTCCATTCGGAAAGTCCAATTTTGGGCAACTTTTTCGAGCATTTCGGCCGGAATAGCCCGAATTTCTTCGGAAATGTTGTCTTCCAAAGCTGGAATAGTTGCTGGCTTATTTCTGTAGACTTTAGACTTGACGTAGCCCCACAAAAAATAGTCTAAAGGCGTCAAATCGCATGATCTTGGTGGCCAACTTACCGGTCCATTTCTTGAGATGAATTGTTCTCCGAAGTTTTCCCTCAAAATGGCCATAGAATCGCGAGCTGTGTGGCATGTAGCGCCATCTTGTTGAAACCACATGTCAACCAAGTTCAGTTCTTCCATTTTGGGCAAAAAAAAGTTGGATATCATCTCACGGTAGCGCTCACCATTCACAGTTACGTTACGATTCGCATCATCTTTGAAGAAGTACGGTCCAATGATGCCACCAGCCCATAAACCGCACCAAACTGTGACTTTTTCTGGATGCATTGGTAGCTCTTGCAATGCTTCTGGCTGATATTCACTCCAAAATCGACAATTCTGCCTATTTACGTACCCATTGAGCCAAAAATGAGCTTCGTCGCTGAACACAATTTCTTTCTTTCTGAACTTTCTTAACAGAGCACGCATTTTGATAATAAAATTCAATGATTTGCAAGCGTTGCTCGTTAGTAAGTCTATTCATGATGAAATGTCAAAGCATACTGAGCATCTTTCTCTTTGACACCATGTCTGAAATCCCACGTGATCTGTCAAATACTAATGCATGAAAATCCTAACCTCAAAAAAATCACTCTTTATATTGCTCCCATTCAAATTTCGCTTCCAATTTGACTTTTTCCGCCCTAGAAACCATATATTTTATCAGATTGTCTTCAAATTTTGTAAAACATCTTGTATTTAAACTAGAAACAGCCATGGTGTAAATGGGTCAGATCGGTTCAGCTTTATATATAGCTCCCATACAAATTGCGCTTCCGGCTTAAATTTATCCGCCCCAGAAACCACGTATTTGCACCGAATTTCTTCATATTGAGCATAACACGTTACACTTGAACTGGAAGAACCTATTGTATAGCCCGATACAAATATTCTTTTCGATTTGACAAATTGGGTCAGGTCATATTAGCCTATGATTAGGAAACATACAAAAATCCTTACCGTTGTCACTTTTTTACCGAATTGAATTGTATTCGGATAGAAAGTGGAGTGTATCATATAGTCGGCCCGCCCGACTTTAGCCTTTTTTTCTTTTATTCACTTGCAAACTAATATATTTTTATTTAATACTGCTTTTAAAAATCCAACTGTATTGCATTTATTCTTTAAGCTTCCTATTTGCTATAGCCCTACAAAAAAACAGATGAATTAAGGTCGGGAAACTCTTGCCACATGGCTGTTCTGTAAAGCAAAATTCTTTCAAAATCTTTAAGTAAGTAAGTTTAGTTCTGCCGTTTTTTTTTTCGAAAAATAAAAACCGATAATCTAGTTTGCAGAAACTGCACACCACACTTACTCTAGTAGGATACAGTTCTGTCTCATCTATTATCTTTGGATTAAAGTATACCCATATACGACAATTTAGTTTATTCAAAATGGGTCTTATCACACATAAAAATGCAGTTTAACAGGTTTCCGTCCTCAACCACCATCTGACTGATCTTCTTGCAAAAATTGCAGGGATCAGTACACTCGTTTGCTGAGAGCTATTTGAGCAGGTAAGTACTAGGGTTTGCATTTTCCCGTACTTTTTATTTCCCGGGAAACGGGAATTATTTTTTCAATTTCCCGGGATCCCGGGACAGCGCGTGAAATCGTCAATATATCGTTTACCATGAGTTAAGCTTATTTTTTTCAATGAAACATTCACATTTTATTAAGGTGACATGTGTGTTTTTTTACTAGGAGCTATTTTTTGAACGGAGCTGAGCTGTGCATCTCATTGGTTTGTGAAAATCATTTACTTAATGAGGCCACCTGACGAAACGTTTCACAGGGTGGAAACCTGATAGTGGTAGTCTGCAGTCAAATAATAAATGTCACCATGCTATTTTTGAATAAATTTGCATTCTAGAAAATATAGGTTCAAAATGGTCGTAAAGAGAATTTCCCAGTTCAGGAAAAAATGTAAATGTAAATGTATGCATTACAAATTTGCAAGTGTATATTTGATTTAAGAGCAGACAATGTATTTATGGTCTCATTAGATATTTCTTATTTTATTGGAAAATGTGGACGCTGCGGGGAACGATCGTTCACATTCAACAGATGTAGTCAGTAGAGCATTAAATAAAATGTTTATGTTGTCTGTTCTTTGTCCTGTTGCTTTGAAAACTATAAATTCTTTTTTTTTTAGATAGCTATCTTGACCTTTTAATACAATATTTTTACTTGCGTTTTCTATAGTATTGTTTAAAATATTAAAACAACGGCTGACTTCATTTTGGATACACAAAATCGGATTTTAAAATTTCCGGGTTTTAAATTTTTTTCATATGGAGTTTGACCCCGAAAAGGCGAATTTTGGCTGCATATCCAAACGCATTTGTCATCGAACTGCAATATTTGACATACCTTATTAAAATCGAGATGAGCTAAATTGAATTCCCGCGGGATTCCCGCACGAATTTCCCGGGATACGGGAAATGAAAAATACCCTAGTAAGTACCTTGACTTGTGTACATGATCGGCTTGTAAGCCAGCAGCTACAGCAACTATAGTTTCCCACTTCCAAAATGAGAGATTTCGAAGATAAGGCCCTCTTGTGACCGTCACACGTTCCGAAAAATTGTTTACGTATCTTATTATAGTTCATATAATCGGAATGCTGTCAAACAGACTCCCATGTGTGATAAAGTCGCACAATTCAAATTGTCGTTTCATCATCCCTCTGAAATAATGAAAAATCGAAACCGATTGATTTCACAGGAAAAGTATATAACGTTTATTTTTGGCAACAGACTTCATCAGCCACCCTATACTACTGCTACGATTCAATGGGATAATTGTCATTGTATATTTAAATCCTACCACGAACACTTCTGGAATTAAAAAACAAGTTAGGAGAGGTAAAAGTCGTGCGCATCATGAAGTATATATAACAGCGATTATTCTCTTTCATCTGATTGCCATATCGTCATTGTACGACTAGCAAAAGTACAAAAAAATTGTTCAAACTTCTATATTCTTAGAAAGTTGAAAATCGTTACACGAATCGTTTTACGAAGTATTACGTGTTAAGTTTTAAAGCAATATAGACGAAGTATTTTGGCACAACACATTAAACAAACCAAAGATTCATTTTTGATGTCAGCTTTGATGTGTCTTGTTTACAAAATACAAAAATAGGAATGTTCTGACAGAAGGGTTAACAACGTGTTCTTATGCTCAATCGATAATCTTGCGATCCTTATGTTTATAACCCACTCCACTTCGTGGAATAGGGTATTATAAGTTAAAACAATAAAATAATCGAGCTAGAACCACTTTTAAGTATATCGATCGGTTCAGAATATCCAGCTGAATCGATTTAACGATGTCTGTCAGTATGTCCGCCCGCCTGCCATATATAATATTCTAAAATATTTTGACAATATCGCGACTATATATTTAGCTGTGGATGCATTTAAAGTTCATAAATGCTAAAACAGTTGAAAATTTCATCATAAAAGATGTTGTTTTATTGGAATGTATCTTGGGAATGAGATATCGTATTGAAATTTAGTTTAGTTCGTAGTGGTGTTATTTTCCATTTAAAAATGTGTAATTACGTGATTGCTTTGCGAGCGCATGTAAATCTTGACTTGATATATTAAGCTTAACTTATTCATTAAGCTATTAGAGCTGGTTGTCATCGATTAACAAATACAATTTTTATCGGAAATTTAAAAAATAAGATTTTGTGTTGCCATTTATTTTGGTTTAAGACCAAAGGTTTTGCTGAAGTCCTCAGCAGAACCCAAAATTAGCAAAAAGGCAAAGTGAGACCTTTATTGTTGCAGCTAAAAGTTATCGCAGTTTCGATGGGCGCTACCCCATCTCGTCAGAACACATATTAGTACTAGTGTGTTTTGTTGTTGTTTGTATGTATTGTTGGTCTAGCAAACTAAAATTTTATCAGGGCGTTGAAAAGACAATTTTCATTTATTTGTGAACTCAAATGAAACCACTGGTAATTATTTCTATTAACATATATATTAAAATAAGAAATTTGTGGCGTTTTTTTTTCATTTTACGTTACGTGGGAGGTAGGCGTGGTGTGGGCGGATTTAAACAAAAAAATCTTTTATCAAGCTTGAAGATATTTGTGCGAAATTTCAAGGTCCTAGCTCTATTCCTTTTAGTTTTTGCCGCAGCTTGTATGAAAATATTCCACTGTGCGGCCCCCGAAATGTGTCCGTGTAACCTGTCTGTAACAGGAACAATAAATTTCACAAACAAGAGTAAACAGAAACAAATCTAATTTTGATAAAATGCACTTATGCAACACGACAACATCCTTGTGATGTCCAGTACAATAAGTAGTAAATTTTTTATCACTTTTTGTCTCGCTTAATAAATAAAAGTAACATTTTCGAAAAATTCATTCTGTGCGTCTATGAAGCTTCAGAAATGTGCACACCGAATTGCACGACTGTAGCTGCAAAGCTTTAGCTGGTACCAATTGTATCCCTTATCCAGAGCGAATTTCATAATTCTTACTTCCGCCGTGTAGTTGGTACCACATTTGTACCTCTTTCCCATATACTCATTAAAATAAATACCGACTTGCAAGATTATAGTCCGAGCCATTTGTTGGGCGGTGGTACCTTTTATATACCATTTAATTCATTTCCCACCTTGAAAGAACAAATTTCAAAATATCCCTTCTTATCACACCTCTATGTTGTAAGAGACACCAAATTGTAGATACAGCCATTTGGTCTGGGCAGTGATTAATCAGTCACGCAACTCTTTTATATATTGGGATTACAGCACAATGCGGAAAAAATTAAATTGAAACAAAATTGAGATTGAAACCAAATTGAATGAAAACTCCTGAAAATGATAAATAAGTGAGATCAATCAAAAATTAAAGCTGAAACCATAATATTAGATTTATATACTGCTTTAGAATTCGTAAATATCCTAAGATTGATGTTATACAGAGAAAAAAATATATATTTATTATTTTTTGGCGCATTACATTTTTATTACATTTTTGTTGCATTTGGCGGTCGAGTTCAAAAATAAACTGGCGTCACTGCCTTTGCCTCGCGCGGAAACGGCGAATGAGACCCACCTGCATTTTGGCGTTTGGGAGAAAATTCTTTAATTTTCGATCCGTTTTGCAGAGAATCCCGCATATATAAAGGGTTTTCGAGTTCAATTTATAAATGTTTTGATTGTATTTCGATCATAAACATTTTGAAATATCTCAAATCGTTTGCGCTTTATGTATTTAAAAAAAAATGGAAACCCCTTTACATACATTTCTTCAATTCCCAGCAAAAAGATAGCATCTTGTGATTCGGAAGTAGTGAAAATTGGAATCTTCACCAATGAATTTAACATGGAGTTGTCATAAGAGGGATGTCCTTTATTTTGATAGACTTAAAAGTTATTTCAAAGTGTTGCAAAGGAACCACTTTTTCACTAGTTTCGATTTCTGTTTTAAAAAATACGCCGCTATCGGGGTTAGATCGTTCTGCATGCTACTACGGCACTGTAACCATCTCAGCTATCCTCTGTTGTGAGTGTTGAACAACTAAAGCAAACCATTTTGTTCGTTAGAACCAGGGCTGTGGAGTCGGAGTCTAACAGTCCTAGTCTAAGAGTCTGAGTCTAAGAGTCGGAGTCTAAGAGTCCGAGTCTAAGAGGCGGAGTCGGAGTCGGAGTCAGTGTCGAAAAATAGATGGTCGACTCCGACTCCAGGTAAATGTTTTTTTCGTTATTTGAATTTATATTATATTTCCAGGAAAAATATAATATATTTCCAGGCCCCATAAAATATTATTCAAAAATGGTGGGATACAGAAATTCGAAGAATCACTTAAGAAATTTCTAAGCCGTTTACTGAAAATATTTTTCATATTCACTCGAAATAAAAACTACTTAGTTTTATTGATATTATGTATTATTCATAATCTATCAAAAATAAAATATTTGAAGTACATTAATAAAGCAATACATTTATATGTTTTAAATTTAAATTTATATTTTAAATTTTTTTATATTTTTAATGATAAATTTATATTTAAAATTGTTAAATTTATTTATATTTTAAATTTATACTTTAAATTGTTAAAATTTTACAAAATTTAACATTGTTTCTTTATAAAAGTAGTAAAAAAAGTTTTTTTTCACTTATATCTGTGACCCCATACTAAAAATTCGATCCCGTTCACTTGTGAAAATGCTATTCGTAAAATGTTACGGAATATTAACATATTATCGACGTTTTTGGAAGTTGTTCAAAAGAACTTCCTTGAAAGCGGGAAAATGCATATTTGGATTTTTAGAATCGATTAACTACTGAAGTAGTTCCATTTTTTGCCGGGTCCATATCTTGCAGCTATTTGAAAAATACTCATTCAGTGGACCATGTCTCGTATGAGCAATACTGAATAATTCCATCCACAGACATTATGTATACGCACATAAGTCTCACCATTGGGGAACTGAATGAATGCTGCATTTTGAAATGCAAACCCTCATGAATCCTCAACATTCGGCTTGATTTGAGAACATCATTAATTTTACCCTATTTTATGGTTGTGATGTACCTTTATTCGTCTACACTGTGGCATCGACATGAGATTAGAAACTACATATCTTCGGGGGAATTAGACGGCTTTGTATTGTATTTTTTATGATTCCGCAAATACAACTACATCGACTACATCGCCAGTATCAACATACCGCAACCCCGACCACAACTGATACAAGTGCAACAGGATAATCAGTGTTCGACACGGGTGTGTACGGTTTTATATCCTTGTTGTGGTGTGTGTGATGCTTTCTTTTGTATCTGTTACACGTATGTATTTACACAGTGTATGTGAGAATGGGAATATTCGTGTAATGTAAATGTTTTTGGGTTGTAAAACAACTATAAATGCCAAAGAAAAACAAAGCAAATTGTTAGAATAACTAGCAAATGTTAATGTTGTTGTTGGCAGAACAGGAAACCATTTCATTGGCAGATACATTTAGACTAATACATGGTGGTGTGTTTCAGTTTCTTTTCTCTTTTTTGGTTAGAAGCATTATGACAGTATTTTATTTGTAATAAGTTTAGTATACGATACGGGAAGAAAGTAACATATTGCGGTTAATACTACGTGTTAAATTTTAAAGCAATCGATCAGGGTTTTGGACGTTTAGAGTAAGTTAAATTGCACGTTATCCGTATAAACACTACATAGATATGGCCTGTAGCGGGTTATTCACAACATGTCATCCGGCTTTTCGAATATTTTCGAATATATAATATTTGGTATATACATTACTAAAGTTCTTTTTAAAATATATGACTGTTGTTGTTTTATTGAAAAATATGGCTTCCAGGGCCATTAATCAATTTTTGCGGTAAGATGTTCTTATTTTTCCTAATATTCCAATAGACTTTGTGTCTGATACGTTATTGTAAATAGTATTTTTTAGAAATAAGTAATAGTTCGCAAGTTAAAAACAAAATTGTTAAGAAACTTGTTGTTCCTTTTTTGAGAGAATATAAATGTATATCGATAATAATGTATTATGGAAATGATAGCATCTTACTATTAGTAATAAAGAGTGATTTTTTTGAGGTTAGGATTTTCATGCATTAGTATTTGACAGATCACGTGGGATTTCAGACATGGTGTCAAAGAGAAAGATTCTCAGTATGCTTTGACATTTCATCATGAATAGACTTACTAACGAGCAACGCTTGCAAATCATTGAATTTTATTATCAAAATGCGTGCTCTGTTTAGAAAGTTCATCGCACGCTTCCATTTTATGGTCAGTTTAATCGACCCACTGAAGCGGCTATTCGGGCTATTGTGACTAAATTTCGCACCAAATTTACATTGTTGGACATTAAACCACCAAGACGCTTACGTAGAGTATGAACTGAAGAAAATATCGCAGCTGTATCGGCCAATGTTAATGATGACCATTAATTATCGATTCGTCGCCGTTCGCAGCAATTGGGCCTCTGTTACTCAAAAACGTGGAAATGCCAAAATTGGACTAAGCGGATGGACCACTTGAGGCGCAGCCGCGGTCAACATTTAAATGAAATTATCTTCAAAAAGTAAATGTCATGGACCAATCTAACGTTTCAAATAAAGAACCGATGAGATTTTGCAAATTTTATGCGTTTTTTTAAAAAAAAAAAGTTATCAAGCTCTTAAAAAATCACCCGGTATATACATATTTCTCGAAATGTATTAGTACAAATGTTAGTGGTAAGATATACTCAAATGTTTAAATTTTTGGAATAAATAAAATCTGAATGGGAATCTGTGTCTGATAAGTACTTTCATTAAGATATATACATTTAAAGCCTATACATTCTGGAAAGAATCCAGAAGTGAATAGCTACAATAATAACAAATAATAATTTATGTAGACAACCCATAACCCCGATTACAAATATAAATATTGGATTTAATCCATGGATATATCGGCTAGAAATATTTATTTCTTTCAATACGCGATGGAATAGTGGGAATGATTTATTTTCTTTTGATTTTTTTCTTTGTATATGAAGTAACGCATATAAATCTGCTTTACAAAACAATAAGAGAAATTTTCACCTCAAGGTATAAAAACAAATTTACAAGCTAAATAATTTTTGAATAAAAACCAATAAATATGTGATTTTTTGTGAAAGTTTTGCGAAAGAAACATAATTGCATCAATCTTTAGCTGTTTGAATAACGTATTGCAAGCTATATGTTATAACATTTTTTGAAAACTTTGACAACCCTATAACGTTGAAGTTTTGTATATTTTGCAAAATGAGGTTTACCTAACCAGTCACAATTTTTGCTTTAGAAAAGATATTGAAACACGCTTTCTTGAGGAGAGTTGTTTTCAGCGCAGAAAAAAAGATTAAATTTAGATTCATTAAAAAACAATAAAATAATAATAATATAAAAATAACAAGTAAGGAAAGACTAAAGTCGGGTGAGGCCGACTGTATAATACCCTACACCAATCCCTGCGTATATACCTCGCTTTTATTACTAAAGGTATTGCATGGGGGCGATTTTAGGTACTTCATATAAATTATATATCATATGCTATAAATTCATCTTTAGTCAAATTTAACGAGTATGGTATTTTATCCAATTTTTCGGCAGATATTCCGAGAGTATATATATATCATGATCTGGAAAAAATTTAACAAAATCCACTGACAAATGCAGATTATACAACGGTAACAGGATAATTCAGAGGGATATTTGTAGGCGGCATATAACAACACTTGGGGCCTGTGTCAAACCATTGGCGTTTATAGTTATCATTCCTAGTTGAAATATATCATGTTCTGCAAAATTTTATCAAGATCAGATGTAAGATGTAGTTTCTAGATCTGTAATAGAATAGAATGCGGGTTATACCAAAATATGAACACATATATTTGGCTTTCAAAATCGGGTCCCATTCATAAGGGCGCTACAATAAAAAGTGGAGCCATATAGACCACTTTAAAATTAAACATTCTTATTTAATGATCTGCAAAATATTACCATGATCCAATGTAAAATGCTGGTTCTAGAGCGGTAATTGTCTAAAATGGGGGCCATTTGTATGGGGGCTGTCCCAAAAAAATGGACCTCTATAGCTGGCTTTTAAAGTAAGCGTTTCTAAATGAAATATAACATGGTGTTGAAAATTTGATCAAGATCCGATGTAAAATGTGCATTTTAGAACAGTTATAGTGTAAATCGGAGGTACATTTGTATGGCTCTATCAAAACATGGACACATGTGGTCGACTTTCACATTACTTCAAATATAACACGATCCTCTAAATTTTCTCATGATCCTATGTAAAATGTGTAGTCTAGTGCAGTAATAGTGTAAATTATAGGGAAATTTGTATGTAGAATATATCTAAATTTGAATCGATGTTTTCCAAATTCAAACCGATCAATTAAACCGATTCAGCTGGTGATTCTAAGCCGATCGGTATACTTGAAGGTGGGTCTAGCGCGATTATTTCTGTGTGTTACAAACATTTGGAAAACTAATCTATAATACCCTAGTCCACGAAGTAGGGTATAAAAATAAATACAGATGAGTATTTCTACATTTTGTCTGATATCTCAAAAAAAGTTTGACATCCCGATGTCGGATTATGGATTTTAGTTTTGTAGGCGGTGGATGAGTGATAAAAGTGTTTTTTAGAGCTGGAATGCTGAAAATTGGTATATATATTTTTGAAATCCTGAGTGATCAAGTTTTATTTCATTTATTCAGCCCATGGTTGATTTCGGATTTCGGATTTTAGATTTTTATTTTGTTGTTGGAGAGGGTATGACAAAAGTCTTTTTGAGAGCGAACAAGCTAAAATTTTAAATTTAAAAACCTGGAGGCGGATTTTGTATTTTCGTGTTTTGGTTTGAGGGACGTGACAAAATTAGTTATGACCACTGATTGTATCGGATTGTGCCAAAATTGTATTTGGGAGTTTGAAAGTTACAGAAATTATTACCAAAAATTATCAATTTGAAGTTGGACTTCTGATTTTCAGTTCGAGGACGGGGGACCAAGCCAACGTAATTTAAAGCTATAGGTTAAAAACTGTTAGACATATAATACTGACCACCAAAGCCCGATTTCTGATTCCCGACTATGGAAGCAGTTTTTGTCGGACTATACGAAAGCTTAACTGAAACTTTGTCGAGGGAATACACTATTAAGACTTGAAAAGTATATATTAATCAAGAAAAACACATCAGAGGAAAGTATAACAGGATCATACAACACCCATTTCGCGATCTCAGCGAATAATTTTGACAAACTTGAACGAAAAAACTAATTAAACAATTTACTAACAACTTATTTATCATTTTATTAGTTGAATAAATTTTATTAAAATTTCCTAAATATCCTCGACTATTAATTATTTTCTGCATATCGAGGGCTTTGAACAAAAACACAACATTTCAGGAGAGCAAGAAAACTGATTTTCTCCTTAATTTTAAGAGTGATTATTAATTAATCTTCTACAGTTTAATGTAAAGAAGGTTGCTAATTGCAAAGTACAAATGGACGCGAGACTGCCCCACACCAACTATATATTAAAATTATCACAAAACGCGTAACGAATGGCGGATTCTCTTGAAAAATTTATTGTATCTAGCCTGTGGAAAGGGGATGTTTTCTGGCTATAGTAGGGGAAGACACGACAAATGGGCATGACACCGCTCACAAAACCTACATTTTAAAACTATAAGAAAATACATTGATTCACTTCAATATTTTATTGTAACGAACAGAGGATGACCCTTGACTATAAAAAGGTCATGCTACAAAAAGGGGCGTGGTTCCACCCAAACAACAATATTATAAAGTAACAAGTGCCGATTTTTTCTGCAGGTAAGGTTTTGGTTCTTGAATATAAGAGGTCATGGTATGAACAATTGGAGCGTCTCCTCATACTCGAACCAAGCAAGGTGTTCCAGTAGAAGGGTATGCATTGGACCGTGTTTATACCGTACACCTAAACAATGCAGAATATTATTATTTGAGAATGTTATTAGCTAACGTGAGAGGACCCACTTCAGTTTCAAATTAAAGAGCAGTTGAGAGAGGCGTGTCACAAACAGGGAGACCACATTAATGCATGCTTCTGTCAGCTGTCATCCTCTCTAGATACGCCATAACCCAAAAGACCTGTGGAAAAAATTCAAAGAGGATATGAGTGAGGATATTCTGTATCATTATCACACCGTTACGATTTTATATCATTTTCGTTTAACATTTTCAACGATACGCTGATAAAAATTTAAGACATACGTCTAGCCATCAGCAACAAAACTCTCAATCAACTTGGAATGGTGGTGCCTGTACGTTCTACCATTGACATTACGGATCGATATTTGCTAAGACAACGGTAATTCAATGTTGAAGACTTGCGTTTGTTTGCTTTTTTGAGTATTACATTTTCAGGACATTCAGAAATCAATTCAGCAATTAATCGAGAAAGTCTTTCCACAAATTACCACAAACTATGGAAACAAAGATTGGTTTTACGTCCGCGCTATACTGGCTGTAAAAAAACGATGTTAATGCAATCAATAATTTAATTCTGGAACAAATTTCTAGGTTAAAAAAAAATCTGGTTAAAACATCTGTAAGGCAGGAAACTTCAATTAACTTATGTTAGTGAATTTTGGAATTCGGTTTAATTACTTTTACTTTAATGGAGATCGATGCAATTAAAACTCCTAACGAAATTAATACCTAGATATTGACTAGGAATATCCAGCAAGGGAACTTTTATTATTCAAAAAACCGAAATAAACAGGACCGACCTGTTATTTCTAAAAGTAAAAAAAGGGTTTTTTACAAATCACAGCATTCGAAAGACCTGAAAACCCGTCATTGCTAAAAACCGGTTTTTTGATCACTCTATCAGAATTCAGCATTACGTAATCAGAGATAAAGATGAAGATACGGGCATGAGATTTAATTCTTTTACTTTTATCCGTTTTCCTTAAACACAAGCGCACCCACCGAATCGAAAACAATGTTAACCATTCGCATTTCTTTCATGCTCAGGTCATAATAGGTTTTTAATCTTCATTACGGGTGATTTATTTCTCTTCATATTTACACGTAATGGACGGTACGTTCTCAGTTCCCGGGAATTGTTATGCATTCGTTGGCTGTAGTTTTTGTTATTTTCCGCTGGAAGCTATACATTGGAAGCTGATTATTGAAATCAGCTTTGGTTCCTGGCATGCCGATGATGTCTGTTGGGTGTTTAATAAAGATCAAATGTTCTGTTTGAGCTGTTTGAGCTGTTGCACCATTTTCTGCCATGGTTTGCTGAGGAAATGTTTGTGGTTTGCACTTCTCTTCTGTGAGCATTTTAAAGTAACACCGAGAGTAATCTTAGTGACTAGATTATGCTTACTTAAAGGTTTAACTGTACGTTGAAATAGGAAATGCATCAAAATATGAACTGGAGGAAAGTATGGCTTATATATTTTTTTATAAAAAATTAAATGAAATAATTTATGGCCCGCTTAGCTTCACCCACTACCAGGGTTTGGGTCCGGGAATTCCCGAATCGTCCAAATTTTTTCGGGAATTCTCGGGAAAAAAATTAAATTTCCCGGGAATAAGGGAAATATTAAAAATATTTATTTTTTGGTTTATTTTGAGCACTAATATACTTTTACTATATAAATGGGAAATTGTAGATATATTTCAAATGCATATATTTACATTACTGACAATAATAATTACAATTTGATACTATGGCTGTCATAGTGCCAATACGTAACCCCTGGTCTGGTTTAACCTTAAATTTGTTGTTTTCGCAGAAAAATCGACGAAATAAAAGGTGAAAATCTTCTCAAAGTCGAATTTTCTTTAGATATGAAACCATTAAGAAATGATCTAAAATTATGAATAACATTAAAATTGACGCTTGGAATCATATAATATGAATAGAATTATACCCTGCGGTATATTTAAATTACCCTTTGCAAGAATTAAAGTCTGCACCATTTCAATGTGTTTATTTTTTATGAATTTATTTAATTAAAATTAACATTTTTTAATGTTTTTATTGCATTTACAGTTTAGAATATTTTACCCCTTTTTCTGTAAAAAATTTTCCTCTCTAGGCGAATTTTAGAAAATTCAAATTGGAGACATAACATTCTCAGCCATACGGTTCCTACCAATAACAAATAACAATAAAAAATAGTTTTATATTATTATTATTATTTTGTTTTGTTCTTCTCGATCATTAGTGTCATATAGTTTAATAATCAACATCTGCTTCATATTTAAAATTATCAAAAATATATGAAAACATTGCTATAGTGTACACGGACATGTAAGGAGGGCGTTAATGTGTTAAAAAATCACACCTGTTACTAAATGTTGATATTTTAAACCATATTGGACATACCTATAATAAATTATTTTTTCCCGGGAATGAAAATTTTCATACCCGTTTTCCTTGGAAATGAAAAAATCCGGGAAACCCCAAACCCTACCCACTACAGAAACATGAATTTACTAGAGACATAAACATTAGATTATACAAAATAAAATCACCGTTTCCAAAAGACCTTTAAATTTACGCAATTTATTATTTTATTTTTTATCTTTTAATTTTTAAGTTTTTTTTTGTTTACAAAATTCAACAGTTTTCCATATTTGGCTTAACAAATGTTGAGATATTTGTATTTATTATTTAAAATGTATAGAAAAACATTTTTTCGTAAATATTTTATATTTGTTTTTGTTACATTCTAAGCGAATTAATTAAGATATCAAGTGTATTTACAGTACCAATGCCGTTTTGAGGATGTCGTTTGTTTAAAACACCGGAAATATAGTAGAAATGGAAATTATTATAAAATTGTTATTTTCAATTTTAATACTTTCTCTATTGATAGTAAACATGAATGCGAATAAATAGAAGTCGTTATCTTCTGTATGATCCCAGCTATTATAAAATAAAACTAAATATTTTATTATGTAATTTAAAATGAGCGTTTTCGCGTTATTTAATCACAAACATAGAAAATCATATTTCTTTTAATACTTTAGCGTCCACATAGAGAGCCTTAGCTTCTACATTTATCCATAGATCTTTTAAGTGCATACACTGTTTTCTTCGATTTAATGTTATAATACCCATATACAGACACCATTACGTGATAAAAGACCATAGTAAAGACCCGATTCTCCCAGTTTTGCTCAAAGTTATGCACTTATTTTTTATGAGCCCCCAAAGATTTGTGGTCTCGGTGTCATTTTCGCAAAAAGTGATCATTTTCTCAGGCTCATATCTTGCAAACCGTTTGGAATTCTCTGAGGCAACGTTTTAGCTCTTGTCATAAAGAAAACTGTGAACATATAAAATCAAAAAAAACTTCACATTCAAGGTCAAAATCGCAAGAAAAAACTTAAAAAAATAGATTTTTAAACCTTTTTGCCCTGTTCATGTCCATAGTTAGCAAACCGTTCAAATTTCAAGGAAACAATAAGCTACAAAAATGTACCTAAGTTCTCATTAAACAATTTTCTAGAACATATGAACTTCCTTGGAATGATTCTTAACATCGTTTAGGTTAGAATAATATATCTTGCAGGACTGTTTCTGTTAATGGTCAGTCCGACTACAGTACGTATGAGTGTTATTATCATTAATCAACAGTACGTATACGCTACCTACACACACTATAGCCTAAAAGATTTGTTCGACGACATTTGCGATTTTGGTCTTGAAGATGAAGTTTTTATACCCTCCATCTCCATCATTCCGTTTGTAACACCTTGATATATCGACCTGAGACACTATAAAGTATATATATTCTTGATCGTCATAAAATTCTAAGACGATCTAGCCATGTCCGTCCGTCCGTCTGTTGAAAGCACGCTAGCATCTCAACGAAAGGAGCTAGAATGTTCAAAATTTCCATAAATGCGTCCATAAATGCGAAATCGGCCCAAAGGGAATTTTTTTCCCTCACAAGGACTAAAAATACCCATAATAATCCCTAATATTTTAGAGAATTTACGCATATTTTTTCAATATGTCTGCTTGTCCTTCCTTGATATTGGGTATGCCCATTCCCCCGATAACAAAAACGTGCACTATAAAATGATTCTTATTTATAGGGGGTGAAATAGGGGAAAAAAAGGATAAAAATGGTACATATTAAACCTCTAATAGAGTATATACATAATATAAAAGTATTTTTTCCAAATTACTACTTTTAAGGGGTAAAATGGGAATAGAGGGATAAAAATGGTACCAAATAAACGGCTGCCCCTAGAATAATCAAATTCTATGCAATCAGAGGAATGTATACACCTCTGATTGCATAGACACGTAAAATACACGGATTTTTCAAGATTCGTATATTTTGTGGTTAAAATGAAAAAAAATGGATAAAAATAGTACCAATCAAATGACAGCAGCTAGAGGCATGACATTTGGAGTATACATTCCTCTGACTGTGTAGACGCGGAAAATAAACGGATTTTTCAAAATTCGTACTTCTTGGGGTTAAAATGAAAAAGGAGTTACAAATAGTACCAACCAATTGACCGCAGCTAGAGTCATGGAATTCGGAGTATACATTCCACTGACTGCGTAGACACGGAAAATAAAAGAATTTTTCGAAATTCTGATTTTTCGTACTTTCAAGGGATACAATGGTACAGAGGGATAAAAATAGTACTAACTAAACGACTACAGCTAGAATGATGAAATTCTAATTGGGTAGAAATGTCAAATAAAGAGATTTTAGATATTCGTACTCTTAAGGGGGTAAAAATGGTACCAACCAAATGACCGCAGCTGGAATCATTGAATTCGGTGTATACATTCCTCTGACGGCATAGACACGCAAAATAAAAAGTTTTTTCCAAATTCGTACTTTTTTCTTTACTGCAATATTGGTTGAATCATGAAGTTAGGTTATTTTGCACTATGTACGTCTGATAATGGATTTTTAAAATTTGTACCTTTGGAATTAAAATAGAATGGAAATACAACCAACTTTAGCACCCACTATCTACCAATATTTATGGTATTTAAGCTTTTTGAAAATATAAATAGAAGAATATTTATTTTTTTAATTGTCGTATTGTTAGCCTTGCCTTATAAGCGTGGTTTGGAATAATTACAATATTATATTTATTTATAAAATTATTTTTTTAATATTTGTATTTGATTTGATTTGGCTATATAAAAAAATTATATTTTCGTGTAATATTACTGCACTTCTAAGAAAATCGACATCCTCTGTGGAATGCAATCAATGGTGGAGGGTATATAAAGTTCGACCTGCAAGATATGAGTCAGAGAATATGATCACTTTTTTGCAAAAATGACAGAGAGGCCCCAAATCTTTGGGGCCCATAAAAAAGTGCATGACTTTGAGCAAAACTGGGAGACACGGGTCTTTTTCGGTCTTTTATCACGTAGTGGTGTGCGTACATGGTTATATTTCCATGACTTAAAAAATTACACACAGTGTAATTTTAAAGTTTTTTTATGCCAGTAACAAATATTTTTTTTTAGAAAAACACATTTTTTAATTTTTAAACCATTGTTTTTTGTGTAGTGATATTCGTCATATAAGAGATTGTTATCGGGCGTATATTTCCAAAATGAGAGTACAAATATTAAAGACGACTGCAGCATTTTTTCTGAGTCCCAGTCTAATGTATATGTTTTCATGTTTTCTTCATAAATTCAGCTAATAAATGGAAAAAATAATATTTATATGTTTAAATATGGGCATTTTCAGGATGTCAACAGCGACATTAACTATGGTACCAAATTTAACATAAATGGTAAGTCATCGAAGATGCAACTGTTTTACACAGAAAATTGCGTATGGCAGATATCTCAGAAACCCCTGAAAACACACTCTGAAATTTACAGAGTATTTGAAACGTAAATGTAACTATGGTTACTTAAAGTTTTAACTGTAATTTAAAACTAAAAGGAATCCATCAATATATGAACTGGTGGAAAACATGGCTTACTTATTTTTTTATAAAAAATTATGTAAAGTAATTTATGGCCTGGATTGAGGTAAGAAGTAGAAAAAATAAAAATGATTTTAAATATTAAATATGGACATTTCCAGGATGCCGAACGCGACTTTCCACTATGAATCCAAATATGACATTCTTTGACCAAATCTGATTTTTTTCATGTTTGTTACGTTTCGTTAGAAAGCTTACAACAGACACTCCAAAACACAAGAAAAACAATAAAATTAAATGCAAGTCATCGAAGTTGAAATTGTTTTACCCAATTGTGCACAGAATTGCGTGTGAAATTTAGTTGTGTTTAATTTAATAGCTTTGTGAAACTTAAAACAGAAAGTGCCAAATAAGCGTTGATTTAGAAAGTGGGATGAATTTTACAAAACTAGAGACATAAACATTAGATGTTATAAAAAATAAAATCGCCGTTTCCAAAAGACCTTTAAATTTACGCAATTTATTATTTTATTTTCTATCTTTTAATTTTTAAGTTGTTTTTGTTTATATTTGTATTTATTATTTAAAATGTATAGAAAAACATTTTTTCGTATATATTTTATATTTGTTTTTGTTACATTCAGTACCAATGCCGTTTTGAGGATGTCGTTTGTTTAAAACACCGGAAATATACTAGAAATTGAAATTATTATAAAATTGTTATTTTCAATTTTAATACTTTCTCCATTGATAGTAAACATGAATGCGAAAAAATAGAAGTCGTTTTCTTCTGTATGCTATTATAAAATAAAACTAAATATTTTATTATGTAATTTAAAATGAGCGTTTTCGCGCTATTTAATCACAAACATAGAAAATCATATTTCTTTTAATACTTTAGCGTCCACATAGAGAGCCTTAGCTTCTACATTTATCCATAGATATTTTAAGTGCATACACTGTTTCTTCGATTTAATGTTATAATACCCATATACAGACACCATTACGTGATAAAAGAAAATTCATGCACTTACTTTTTATGAGCCCCCAAAGATTTGTGGCCTCGGTGTCATTTTCGCAAAAAGTGATCATTTTCTCAGGCTCATATCTTGCAAACCGTTTGGAATTCTCTGAGGCAAAGTTTTACCTCTTGTCATAAAGAAAACTGTGAACATATAAAATCAAAAAACTTCACATTCAAGGTCAAAATCGAAAAAAAACAAACAAAATTCGATTTGTAACCTTTTTTCCCTATTCGTGTCCATAGTTAGCAAACCGTTCAAAATTCAAGAAAACAATAAGCTACCAAAATGTATCTAAGATCTCACTAAACAATTTTCTAGAATATATGAACTTCCTAGGAATGATTCTTAACACCGTTTAGGTTTGAAGAATATATCTGGCAGGACTGTTTCTGTTAATGGTCAGTCCGACTACAGTACGTATGAGTGATATTATCATTAATCAACAGCACGTATACGCTACCTACACACACTACTGCCTATAAGATTTGTTCGACGACATTTGCGATTTTGGCCTTGAAGATGAAGTTTTTTTCATTTTATATGCGCATAATTTTTGTTCTTTATGATAAGAGCTACAACTTTGCCGCAGAGAGTAAATAAAAATTCCAAACGGTGAGCAAGACATGAGTCTGAGAATATGATCACTTTTTCGTAAAAATGACAGAGAGGCCCCAAATCGTTGGGGCCCATAAAAAAGTGCATGATTTTGGGCAAAACTGGGAGACACGGATCTTTTTTCGGTATTTTATCAAGTAGTGGTATTCGTATATGGTTATATTTCCATGACTTAAAAAATTACACATTAATTTAACATTGTTCCTAGTTTTAAAAGTTTCTAAACCACTGTTTTTTGTGTAGTGATATTCTTCATATAAGAGATTGTTATCGGACGTATATTTCCAAAATGAGAGTACAAATATTAAAGATTACTGCAGCATATTTTTGAGTCCAAGCCTAATGTATATGTGTTCATGTTTTGTTATTGACCCCCATCAAACATTCCTCCGATGTACAAAAGGATGGGTCACAAACATAAATTGCTGCGGTCACCACCCAGAAATGAAGATTGGATTGTTTAATGATGATCTGCAAAATATTTCGTCACTGGATCAAGCCATCTGTGAGCTAATCGCTCCTGAAAACACCTCTAATAAACATGTTTTTCACGTGTATTTTTTTATGTTGCATTTTTGCCCAACATTTTTTTCACAATTAATAGACCCTTGGAAGCACTTTAAATAAAAAAATTATTCCTGTTTTACAGTCGTATTATTGGATTATATTATATTATATATATATTATATTATATTATTATATTATATTGATTTTTTGTGTTTTTTTCATTTGACAGCTAAAAACTCATACTTCTTGGAAACATTTTGTAAGATGTTTTATGAAAGATAAATGGAAAACTCATTACCTTTCGAATGATGTCTAAATGATGGATATCGGACAAAGAATGATGTCACTGACTCCATGTTTGTAAAATAATTTAATACAGGAAATGGATTTTCAGTGCCAAAACTTTCAAACTCTTTTTAAGAAAATGAGCGCTGCTGCGTCAGTTTCTATCCGATGTTCACCATTTATTTTAGCTATTATTTTATTTTTCATAAAATACTAACACCAGATACGAAAAATTGTTCAGTTGACACTATGAAAAAACACAAAAAATAATATAAAGGTCCAATTATTCGACCAATAAGTAACTATAAGACGAGAATCAAAAATTATATTTAAAGTGCTTCCCAGGGACTATTAATTCAGAAAAAATTGTACAAATATGCGACGTATTATTTTTTTTTAAATACTACCACCAAATACGAAAAAGTTTTCAGTAGTCACTGTGAAAATCCACAAAAATTACAATAACCTTCCAAAAATTCAACCAATAAGTTACTCTAAGGCAAGAACCAAAATTTTTATTTAAAGCTCTTTCTAGGGTCTATTATTTTAGAAAAAATTGAGAAAAAATTACACATGAAAACATAATTTTTTATTCTCAGGAGCGTTTAGCTCACAGACGGCTTGATCTAGAAACGAAATATTTTGCAAAACATCGTTAACCAATCCAAGCTTTATTTTCATGGGATGACTGGAAATTGCTTTTCCATTTGTATGTACAGCGACCCAGCCTAATGTACACCACCTGTGGAACCCACATGTGGAACCCCATTCCTTACTTGTTTTGTTGTGCGATTTTGTTTGCAAAAATAATTCTTTGTCACTGGGCGAATCGTAGTATCTCCATTTTTTAAATCTGAAGCTGTGTGATTACACTGTGGAACAAAATGGAACTTTTTCGAGAATAACAAGGTTCTGATAGAGGGGGTAAAAAGAGAATATACGTGTATCTGCGTTTTGAAAGTTTAGAGGCAGACCAATATTTCCCCATTTTGCACTTTCTTGTGACGAATCGGCATAGGAAACCTTGTATTCCCTTCATTTGTAGTATAGTAATATATTGATATCGCATTTACTTAAAAGAGTACGACCAATTTTTTTGTGAAACCTTTTAACCCTACAGCTCCACAATGAAGGGGTTTTTTGGGCAGCTTTTGTAAAAATAGGTAAAAACACCACTAAAACAGTGATTTAAGGGGTCAAAATGATCTATCGAATTGATGCTAAAATGTCCCACAAAACTGAATTTGCATTATAATAGGTGATTTTGTTGGACCTGACAGACGAAAACTTATGCTAAATGCTGAATTTGAGCAATTTGTGGGACATTTTAGCACCATTTAAGTTGAGTTTTGGTGTATTCACAGAATTATAGTAGAATTTTACAGCAAATATTTATGTAGAATATTTTGATCCGCTAAACCCCTGTTTTAGTGGCTCTATTACTCTGAGGATCTTGAGCGTTAAAATGACCCACAAAAAGGTTCCTCGTCGTGTTTTAAGTAATATAGCTGTACACTTTTTATACTTAAAATGTAGGGATCTCAAGATTTCATTTGCTGATTCTTCATAAGAATGTGAAAAAGAGGGAAATATTATAATGCAAATCCAGTTTTGTGGGACATTTTAGCATCAATTCGATAGATCATTTTGACCGCTTAAACTACTGTTTTAGTGGTATATATATATATATATATATATATATATATATATATATATATATATATATATATATATATATATATATATATATATATATATATATATATATATATATATATATATATATATATATATACGGAATTTTTTAGTCTAGCCTACTATGAGATTGTAATTTTCCAATAAATTCCATCATTTCTGGCATAGACATTTTTTTCAGTGTGCATCATCCTTTTCAAATTTACTGAAAAGCGCCAGAGGTACTGTCCAAATATATTTACTCTCCCCCACCAACTATTATTCATGCTGTCGAAGTTCTCCATTGAAAATATTAATTATTTTCGATCACTTTACCACCACCACCACCGCCGCCTTGTAATTATGATTTTTCTTTATTATTTATTTTTAAGTTTCAATTCTCTTGCCAACGTGAATCAATACCACCCTGGACCGTGGCAATACCGTACACTTGCTGTAACCAAAAATTGCTGAGCAAATGATAAATGATTTCACAATTTATCGTGGGGAAATTACTCAAGAAAATTGCAATTATCCAAAGGATTAATAAATCACTGTATCACAATGAGCAAAACTTTGCCATTCATATCCCGTGTCGACTATGTGGCCAACAACAGAGCTGAGATTATACTATGACCATAGTAAATGAGTAGTATAGTGTAGTAATAAATTGTATTTTTCGTTTTATTTAGAGCTTATACAAAATTATTGCGTTTTTGATTTAAGCTCGTTTTTCATGAGGTTTTATATTACCTTTCAACAGTGCTTTGGGTAATGTGGGCGACCACGTTGGCTAAGTTCAGCGAATATTCAAAATGACACTGATGATGACCCGCCATTAAAGCATACCAACATTTGTCTTTATTTTCTTATTAAAAAAAAAAACAATTTAAAATATTACTGGCTTTATTCTTGCCGTCTAAAGTTTGGCATACTACAGACTACGCCATGTTTCTAAAACTGTTTGCAACACACTACAAAGTAAGTATATATCCTCTAGCTATAGAGCACATACTATTCAACAGACAATCAGGATAGGATCTACTTAGCAATACAAATTAAAAATTTCTGAATTACAACACATTTGAACATGTCCCTGCAACAATGCCGTAGGACATCTCTCGATCGACCGTTGACCACCAGCCGCGTCGTCCAGTTAATACCCCATAAATCCAATGCCAAATACCAAAAAAAAACACACTTAAATATGAAAATAAAAAAGATGAAAAGCAACCGAAACAAATAAAATACACCCTGAAAAAAGGTGTAGCGAAGAGTATGTGTTATTACAACGGCTATAGAGTGTTAATGAATATTTTGTCAGCTAATAAATGAGCCATAATAACGACTGCACAACACACCGACACCACAACGATACACATACATACTCATTCAAAAAAGTTCAGACTCAAAGTTGCCATAACGTCTGCAGGCACACACACAAAGGCGGGGGCGGTTGGGCAAGCTGGACTCTCAGTCCTTGTGTAGTTCACACACACATGCACGGATGACGTATGTGTGAAGGTATATATGTTCAGTATGAATTATTAATTATTACCATTTAAAAAAGAACGAAGAAAAAGTACGAAAGGATACACACGCAAACGAGTACAGCATTGAACCATTGAATAATGATGAAAAGGGGGTTTGGTCTATTTACTCTCTCCACATTCAGGATGAGGGTATACTAAGTTTGTCATTCCGTTTGTAACACCTTGAAATATTGACCTGAAACCCTATAAAGGTTATATATTCATGAGCGTCATAAAATTCTATGACGATCTAGTCATGTCCGTCCGGCTGTTGAAAGCACGAATAAGACTCACTTTATGGGGCACATTTTTGTTATAGCGGGAATGCGCATACCCAATATCAAGTAAGTGCAAGCAGATATATTGAAAAAATTGGGTTAAATGCTCCAAAAAATATTAGGGAATATTATGGGTATTTTTAGTCTTTGTGAGGGAAAAAAATTCACTTTGGGCCGATTTCGCCCAGTTTCAATCACAACCGATCTACGACTATAAGACGCATTTATGGAAAATTTTGACGTTCTAACTAATTGCTTTCAACAGATGCTAGCGTGATTTCAACAGACGGACGGACTAGATCGTCTTATAATTTTATGACGATCGAGAATATATATATTTCATATACGGTCTCAGGTCGATATTTCAAGGTGTTACAAACAGAATGACAAAGTTAGTATACCCGCATCCTGGAGGTGGAGGGTATAAAAAAATATCTAAATTCCATTATTTCAAAGAGATGAAATGGGAACAGATGGATGAATGAATAATGATATTCGGTTTGTATATATCTTTAATTGCGTCGACACTCAAAGTAAAGGGGGCAATATGGGAAAAAGGGATCAAAATGGCCGCGGATATAATCATGAAATTCGGTTCGGCCGAACTTTGTACCCTTTTTACTTATTTTACATTTAACTGTTTGCACCCGACACCACGATATACGACCTCAGTTTCTAAGTCATGAATAAATTGTGTGGCCGCACCAAAGACATAACAGGCCACATTTTCTTTTCTTATTTTATTTTCTTTACAAAATAAAAACTGTCATAGTCCCGTTTTTAGTATGAAGATTTTATTTGAAATAGATACAAGGAATAATTCAGGGGTTCTGTACTCTGCGTAACCTACTTTAGATATACCTAACGTGACCATCTCTTATTGGGCAAAAAGGAGGATTTAGCGGATTTTGTTTAAAGGGATCGTTAAAAATTAACCAAAAAACGGAAACAAACCAAATATACAGGCATGTCACAGAAATTTTACGAAAACGATTTAATCAACGTTTTAAAACCCGTAACGTTTTGATTTTGATTTTTCATTTACAACACAAAAATTGTTTACTTTTTATTTTTTTTTTTCGTTTTCATTTTTGTACAATTTGAATTTCTTCGACATGCCTGATAATTTGTATTTAGTAATGTCGTTTCAAAAGCTTACTATTAGGCTAGAATTTCATGGGTCTATATTCTGTTAATAGTAGGAAAAGCGCTCTACTGGTGCTTGCGAACCTGTCAAACAAATGACTATATTATTGAAAGTGATTTTTATACCAGCTAGTATAATTATGGTTTCCTTTCATAAACTATGAAGTCAGAAGCTCTATTTTTAATCGATAACTTAAGAAAATGAAATGTAAATAAAGCAAAACAAGTAAGGAAAGGCTAAAGTCGGGCGGGGCCGACTATATAATATCCTACACCCTATACCTCGCTTTGATTACTAAACCCAGGTATTTCATGGGAGCAATTTTATGTAGTCCATTTCAATTATACTATAAATTCATCTTTAGTCAAATTTAATGAATATGGTAAATAATAAAGTAATTGATCCATTTTTCCAACAGATATTACGAGTAAAATAAATATAACATGATCTGGGAAAAGTGATCAAGATCCAAAGACAAATAAAGATTATTCAGCGGTAATAGGATGAATCGGACGGACATTTGAAGGGGGTCTATAACAACACTTGAGGCCTGTGCCAGAACATCCGCCAATATATATCTCATTCACAGTAGGCATTCCTAGTTGAAACATAGAATGATCTGCAAAATTTGATGAAGATCCGATGTAAGATGTAGTCTCTAGAGCTGTAATAGAGCAGAATGGGGCCCAATTTGGGCTATACCAAAGTATAAACATATGAGCATCTCCCAAACAAGTAATGTTGGGAGCACATTTGTATGGGGGCTATATCTAACTCTGAACCGATCTTACCCACTTTCAGCATAGGTGTTTCTGGTTCGATTATAAAAAGTTTAAATTTTAAAGAAAATCGGGTACAATATGTGGTTTCTAGAGCGGAAAAAGTCAAATCGGGAGCGACATTTGTATGGGGACTATAACTAAATCTGAACCGATCTTACCCACTTTCACCATAGGTGTTTTTAGTTGGATTATAAGATGTTGTGCCAATTTTAAAGAAAATCGGAATCGCCATAGAAACATAGAAACAAATCGTCAACCCTGACCGACGGTCGTGTGAAATCATTTCTATTGTATGTTATAAGTCTTGCCAAAAGCCGGCAACGCATGAAACAATTATTCCACAACATCTAAGGATTAAAAAATTACCATATTTGTTACTCATGATGAACTTTAGGAAAAACTAAAATTAAAATGCACTCCGTTAAATTCGGAGTGCAATCAACAGTATTACCGGTGATGTAATATAATAGAAAAATTATCATTATACCCTACTCCACTTCGTGGACTAGGACTAAGTTAGTTATCCGCCAAATGTTTGTAACACCCACAAATAATCGAGCAAGACCCACCTTTAAGTATACCCATCGGCTTAGAATCACCAACTGAATCGATTTAACGATGCCTGTCTGACCTCCGTCCGTCCGTCCGTCTGCTGCACATCTACACTTGTTCGCAATTCTTGTCCGATTGTCATAAAATTTGATAGAAGTAATTTTTTTAGGCCAATGACGATCGGTATTGAATTTGTAGGAAATCGGTTCAAATTGAGATATAGCCTCCATACAAATATCCCTATAAGTTGCACTCTTACTGCTGTAGGCTACACATTTTACATGGGATCATTCAAAAAATTTCAGGATCGTGTTATATTTGAATTAGAAATAGCTTACGTGAAAGTGGACCACATGGGTCATTGTTTTGATATAGCCCCCAAACAAATGTAACTCCGACTTACATTATTACTGCTGTAAAATGCACATTTTAGATCGGATCTTGATCAAATTTCCCACAACATGTTACATTTCATCCACAAACATATACTTTGAAAGCCAGCCCATACAAATGGGCCCAGTTTACACTATCACCACTCTAGAGCCCACATTTTGCATTGAATCATGATAATATTTTGCAGATCATCAAATAAGAAAGCATACTTTGAAAGTCCACTTTTTAATGTAGCGCCCTTAGAATTGGGCTGCCATTTTTACTTGTACCATTCTAGAGCGCCAAGGATAATGTGAGGCGATGCGTGTGCAGGACCGTTTACTACACAGACGGCTTGACCCAGCGAAGACAAATTTGCAAATCATCATTAAACAATTCAGTCTTCATTTTTGGGGGGTGACTGCAGCCATTCATTTTCGTGACCCAACCTTATGTACCTATATGTATATAGTGATGTGATGACATTTTGGATCTAAGCGAACATTTATAGGAATTAAAATTGTATTCAGCCGAGCAATAAACATGTGGTTAATTTATGGGGCAATATCCTGATGCAAAGCAAATACTAAATGTTTTTCAAATTACTTCGAATATTCCACAAAAACTACAAAATATTTATTTTATATTCTCTGTTCCATATTTCATATTATTTCCCCTTTTGACCATAGAAAAGTCCTAGCCTACCTGTTGTGATATAAGAGTTATATTTCCTGAGTATAATATTACTCATTCGGTTCCATTTGAGACCGATCGTAAAGAAAATCTTTATAAAATCAACTTAATCGATCTAATTAAATTTTACATTGTTTCTACTCCATTTGTCTTCACTTTTCGTTTAAGACATCGATTCGAGTGCAGTGTTATCAGTATCCCATGCCGCATTGTGTAGTATAGGGAATTCTGGCATTAAATAAAATAATGGGGTTTTTACCAACTTCAATACTCCAACTATAGATTATTAAGAATCATATAGAATCGTAGAAAATATTATTGTTAATCATTGCTTTGTGTCACAATTCAAAAGCCTGATGAAGTGTATGTGGCTGCTAAAAAGTAAATGAGGGTAAAAATACTTGGGGATCTCTGTAAATGAGTTGAATGGCGAATACATAATGAACACGTTGAAAGCTTCAACTAATGTAACATAATTTTGCCGGTATTTTGTTTTAAAGGAAGTTCCAACACCCTACCACACACACGCATACAACACACCATTGATCTCCGCCTTGTCGCCCTCCAGTCTTGTTCACATTCTTCTGTGCTCGAACACTCGGTCTGTCGCTGGTCGTCCTGGTCATCTTTCTGCGATCCCGATGCTGCTGCCGTTGCCCTACCACTACTGTTCACTTTGTTGATTAATGAATGTACATTAATTAAAACGTGTGCGTGATGAATACCAACAACAGCAGCAGCAATAAATGTAATGAAATGAAATTGTGATTACCACCATGCTAATGTCAATGTGTGCGAAGGCAGAACAGCAGGAGCAAATCAAAGATATACGCACAGAGATGGGGGGCTGACAGATGTCCTGTCGCTGCATTATGACGTGGAAGTGCGTGTGTGTGTCATTAAACATACGATGGAAAACATACATCTGTATTCATTCATCGCAAATACGTTCTTTGATTCAATTCATTGGCTTTTATCGGAAGGGTGAGTATTCTGAGATATATTTTCTCTTATCATAAAATGTGAAGAAATGAATGAAGCTCATATTAATTAAGGAGATAAGGCAATGCCGAAATCAAAGAAACAGATTATATTATAAAAATCGGTTTATCTTCTTTAAATGTTCTACCTTTTAGCCCGGCTTAGTAATTTACTTCGGCTGGTAATAGTAATTGATTAATAGAGATAAATATTTTCCCCCTTTCTCATTTTTTCATTTGTGCAACATGATACTGATAAAACAGGAACTTAATTGATACGATTTCTTTCACTTTTTCATTTTACAATTGGCCCTAAGAATGTTAAAATTGTATGAGATTCTACGGCCCACCCTATTGTGGGTGTGGTCAGTACAATTTCTTAGAAAAATCTGGCCGTCCGCCTGGCTGGATTAGATGATGATATTTATTTATGATACAGGGTGGCTGATGAATGACACTACATTAAGAAACTAAAATAACTTTTTGTTTAATTCATGTAAATTACTTTTTCTTTGTTCATTTGACAACCGATACATTTTTATTAAACCTTTTTAACGGGTTTAAAAATAAAAGAATTTAAATGACATGACGATATCCAGTGACGTATGTGCAAAATTCATTATTCATTACATCCTGCAGAGTTGCAGTAAGATTTTTCTCAATTGTTGTTCGAATGCATTGCTTTAAATCATCCATTTTTTGATTTGGTTTGTAAACTTCCAGATGAAATAACTCCACAAGAAAAAGATAGGTGCAGTGAGGTCACGAGACTTTGGGGGCCAACGAAATGTCGAGTGTCTAGAAATCACCTTCTTGGGGAACTTTCGCAGCAATTCTCTCTCATAGCAGGACCTGGCTATGTGAGAAAATCGCATCATCCTGTTGAAACCACACAGTGTTGAAATGACCAAAATAGCTGAAATGTATTGAAAAGGAACGAAGATTCCAAGAAGCAATTACAGGCAATTGTTTGTCAACGAGACTAGTGCTGATGCTGAAAGTGAGGATTGGATAGACCTGGATGCATATAAACATAATTCTTTTACACAAATGATAATAACGAAATGCCACCAGTAATTCGAAAAACCTAAACCTATATTTTTCGGTCGTTTTCTGTTGGAATTTCCTTTAAGTTTTAAGACTACGCAATTAGAGCGAATTTATTTATTGGTACAATTTGTATCCCTTTTTGTCCCTTTTCACCCCCTAAAAGTCTAACGTAAAATTTTTGGTTCCCGCTATAAGAGGGAAATAACGAATGAGTACGATTTTTTGAGATCGAGATCAAAATTATTTGAAATACGGCTCATATGTTGTTTATGAAGGTATCATCATTGGCTATAACGTAGTAAGGGATCCAATAAATACCACCAAAAAACATACCCTATTGCACAATTATTTTTCTGTATTCACCGTGCGGCAATTTTACGTCCCCTCAATATAATAATAGCCTTTTTTGGGTGTTTTGAGATGATCACGAGAGAAATTATGCGTTATTTTTGACCCACTTTGTAGATGTAGAATTTGATCAGACATTTTCCACAAATGCGTCTTATGGTCGTAGATCGGTTGGGATTGAAACTGGGCGAAATCGGTCCAAAGTGCCGAGTACTAAAAATACCCATAAAAATGGTAAATATCATACGACAACAGCTAGAAACAATACTAATTATTTAGATACATAATACAAAAGGGGTTAAAGTAGCAAAAAGGGGATAAATGGTACCAACCAAATGACCACCGCTATAATCGTGGAATTCGTAATTTTACTTCTACGGCATTTGAAAGTATGAATATAAGAATACTTAGTGTAAACGTAATGTTAGCCTGGTCTGATAAGCGTGGTTTGAAATAATAAAAAGATTATATTTATTTATAAAATTATTTTTTCAATATTTGTATTTGTTTTGGTTTAGTTTACTGCACTTCTACGAAAATCGACACCGTCTGTGTTATGCAATCCATGGTGGAGGGTATATAAAGTTCGGCCTGGCCGAACTTAACGTCGTTTTTAGTTGTTTTATATTAACTTCAAACAATCTTTCCTAATATTGTGTGGTTTCATCAAAGGAAACAACTCGAAGGTTTTATAAAATACTTTTCATTCTTTATTTAGAAGGCACCGTCACTTATAACTACAAATGCTCTATAGTTTGATGTGAATTGATTTTCCAAAGCAACTGCTCTGGCTTTTATACACAAATTTAGAAAGAAATAATCTAGTAACTTATAATATTGAACAAGTAAAGTAAATATCAACATGTGCCATAATGAATATTAACAGGTTGTATGAATGTAAATATCAATAAGTGGTTTGAAATTATACATTCATTCATATGTGTTGCGTAAAATAGTATCGAAACTAAAAATCTGCTTCTCATTTTATTTTTGGAAGTTTTATTTTTAAGGGTAATTTTTGAAAAGATTGTTAATGGTAAACTTATGAAGATTTTTTAACGAATCCCTTTAAAAAATACTAACATTCTAATTCGCGCCGAAATATACGTGCAATACCACCATTTGGAAATATACGTGCAATACCACCATCTTACTCATATGTCCAATTAAAGGTAATTATGATGGCTACATATGTTTCGAATATCACTTTCACATAGAGAGAATAGGCCATATTTTATAGTTAAGATCCCAGCTATTATAAAGTGGAACTACATACATATTTTGATATTTAATTTATAAAAAAAATCCACAAGGAGGGAACACCATTACGGCCCATCTGCTCATCAATAAATGCACCTGCGTATGGACTCTGCAAATATCTACTTGACATTTTGAAAAACTTGACGACCTGATCACAGTACAATGTCAAAGACGCCAGAGACTTCAAAGCCAGGATAAGCAACATGACGATAAAGAATGACGAAATATTAATTTCATTTGACGTTGTTTCGTTGTTCCCAAGTATTCCCATAAACTTAGCCATAATGACAATAGAAAAGAAATGGAATCAAATTGAACAACATACAAGAATACCTCGGGACCTCTTCATAGAATTATTGACCTTCTGTATTAAAGAGACACGCTATTTCAAGTACGAAGACAAGGTATATGAACAGAAAAAGGGGATGCCAATGGGGTCACCAGCCTCACCTGTAATTGCTGGCATCATTATGGAAGAACTGCTGGACGCCACGATGGACGAACCAAACGTCGTGTACAAGATAAAATGCAATGGTGACAAGTCCGACATATGCCGGAAGGTAAATGTCGGCACTACGAAAAATAAATTGAAAACCAGACTTTCATCACATAAAACAGAACACAAATCTCTTGACAAACCCATTGTGCAAAAAACTGCCCTTGCAGCCCACTGTACCCACTGTACACAAACCAAACTTTAATGACGTCGAAATATTAGCGGAAGAGAAATGCTAAATATAATTGACGTCTCCCATGGAAAAGGCTTAATTATAAGAGAGACACAGATGGTTGTGCTCAAATATATAAAAACATGGTGGAAAAACATAGACGACAAATTAGGCAGTAGTTGGCAAAAGCTTGCAGAGAGTGGCAGGAGAATTTTCTATTGTGAAAAACTTTTTTATAAATGTAAATATAAATATTGTGATATTTTTTTATTGGTAATTCTTGTAACTTGTAATTGAATAATTTGTGGTTTTGTAATAGACCCCTGAAGATGACCAACGGAGTTGGTCGAAATGTTGGGAAATAAAAAACAAGAAAAAAATAAAATAGTAATTTTGGTTTTATTATTTGAATTATCAAGCCGAACAAAAGACAAAACGCAATTTATAAAAATTATGATATTTTAATTATTTCATATGCAGTTTCTATGGCGTTTACCTTAGTCAAAGTAATGCGTTGTTCAATATAAACAGTCATGAAAAATTTAACAATATCTATATCGCCTGAAAGGTTTCCATTTCATCTTTCCAAGATGCAAAAAAATAAAAATGTCCTTAATTCTAGAATTAAAAGCGGATTGCAGCTGCGACAGGGGAGTGGAGGAATGGACATTCATAAATTGATTTATTAAACCTTTCCCAAAAAATGGTTTTAAATATTTCTCTTTATTTTTTTCATTCGCTTTTATCGACTGATCCTGGTTTTCTAAAATCCCTTCACCAATATCCGGCTACAAATTATCTGCAGCCGTTGCGATAGATACTCGTTTGTCACTGCGTCTCATTCATTGCTCCCTAGCAATGCCTGCTTAAGTGCAATCTGACATATATTGTCTGCAGCAAATAAGCGGATTATCCCTACAAATCAATAAGAGTTCAATTATTGTTTGCTCTTCCATCTTAATACCATCGTTAGCTGGAGGGAGGGGTTGCTAACTGTGCCCTGCTCAAAAGATTTATTGGCGTTGTCGCTTGCCTGTCTATGTCACTGTCTTCTCTGTGCAGTGTTTGCAGAATTCGTATCATATTCAGCATACATCGAATGTCTAATTATGTCATATTTGTGTTGTTTAATCAATTTATCTTTTCTCTCTTTATCTGCTGTGTCAATGTGTAACAGATACACTTGTTCATGTGTACATATACATTAGATTGACTCACCTAAAATTTTTAAATTTGGAATACAACCAATTTTCGTCTAAACAACATTTACCATTTGGTCTATACTTCTTACTTATACTCCAAAGTCCTGGTTAGACGTATTATGAAAGACAATTATGAGAGCTACAATTGAAAGTTTTGGCCTTTTAAACATAACTTTTTTCAGAACGTTTTGTAAACTGGTGTTTTGCCCCAGCAAACAAAAATATTAATTAAGTCATGTACATTAGGGCGTACCTCAAAAAAAAAGTTCGCCGTACACCTTCGAATATGAAGTATTATTGAAAGGTAGTTTCAAAAAAAAAAATTTTATTTTTTTATGCCGAACGTAGGGGTCGCGCTTTTACATTTTTCTATATAACTTGTATTTATAAACGGATTTTAAAGTGTGATACATCGATGTTTTTGTCTCGACGAGGCCGATTTTTTTGTCTTTGAAGTCATTGAGCTCAAGCATCCCCTTCTGGTACTTACCCATCATTTCTCAGTTGCTACTACCCTAATGTACCACTCTAATAATCGAAAATTAAAGCTCGCATAAAATCATGAATCATGTTTGAGCTCAATGACTTCAAAGACAAAAAAATCGGACAAAAACATCGATGTATCACACTTTAAAATCCGTTTATAAATGCAGAAGTTATATAGAAAAATGTAAAAGCGCGACCCCTACGTTCGGCATAAAAAAATAAAAAAAATTTTTTTGAAACTACCTTTCAATAATACTTCATATTCGAAGGTGTACGGCGAACTTTTTTTTTTTACTTGTAACCTGGTACGCTCTAATGTACATATATAGTATATTAGGCTGAGTCACCTTGTTTTCTTCGTTAACCGTTCGAGTACACACATGTTCGTATTATGTCCAGCTGATCTTGGAAAAATGTAAATTTTAATGGTCTTTTCACAAATTTCGGTAACAGGAAACCATTCTCTGTTTGCATTAACCGCGACCCACTTTAATGTGGATTCGTACGTACAGACATATGTTGATGTTAGACTTCTTAGCATTCCATACAATCACAGATTTGCATACATTATGATCGCAGAGTGGTGGCTGCTTCACTGTGTGGCTGGGAAACCACCACCGCTGTTCGATGGCACAATTCTGTGGTATTAGACTTACTTTCCGTCTGTCTGACTGCCTGCCTGCCTCCCTATAATTCGCATAGTACATTTATAATATATGCATATGGTTGTGCGTAAATATTTACATGCCCATATACATATCGCAGTCTTCGCATGTACGAGTACATACGTTTGCAAATTCACATTTTGATTTTGTTTCGGGTTTTTTTTTTGCGTAATCAAATTTGGTGTACGAAATTTAAGAAAATTTGCAAAAAAGTCTTAAAATTTTAACACTCGATTATGGCGGGTGTATGGTGGTGGTGTCATCGTAGAGCAGAGGCCCATGAAATGGGTGTTATACTGATGGTGATGCTGCTGCTCTTGATTTTTCTGGTTCGTAGTCGTTGATGCTTAAGTGAAATGAAATTTATGCCATGTCTCATGTTTCATTTAACATCATTTATGCTGTACGTATCAGCTTATTATGAGTTAAACTAGAATTGGTTGTTTCGTTGTTTGCCAACATTGCACAGTGGCTAAGAGTTGATTTTAACTCCTTCTTCATTTTTTACTCCTTCATCATCAAAGTCGAAAATCTCTGATTTGGGGCAAAAACTAACTAAGTGGTTGGTTGGTTGGGGTACCGTATATAATAATATTTACCCTTGTATTATCTTTGGGTCAAAGTAATCCAACAAATTTAATCAATTTGACTTAACCATACAAATCAAACTATATAGCTAGAACTATCTCCATATAACTTGCTGTATAATCATTCATAAGTTATTGAAAATTTTTTGAGGCTGTCACATTAACCTAAACTATATAGCTTTCGCCATACAACTTGCTCTATACTATTTCATATGTTATCGAAATATTGGTTTGGAAAAAATGGGCACCGCACGCATTCATTTCAAGAAACATCTTTTAAAAACAATTAGAATTGATAAATTATTTTCATTCGGTAGCTATGTATAAAAGAAATATGGACATCTCCCAGTGACCCGGCCGCGACATTCGAACGCCTTAACTACGCCAAAGCTAGAAAGAAACTGAAAAAAATCGATCAGCCTTTTTAGTGTTCTAAAGCGCTTAAAGAGTACTACATTTTAAAAATATATCGTCATGATATAGTACAAATTAGTACAAAATTATAAACAATTTTACACGGAAACGGACGCGACAAAAAACAGAAGTACTTTTGAAGGTCTTATACAAATATACAAAGTTCAGCAATTTTGTGAGAACTTTGTTTTTCCATATATACATGTAAATGAAGAAGATTTATATATAGCTCCCATACAAATGTCTCCTCCAATTTGAATCTTTTTCAACTAAAAACAGCTCTGGTAAAAATAGGATAGATCTGTTCAGATTTATATAGCTCCCATACAAATGTCTCCTCCGATTTGACTCTTTTCGCTCTAGAAACCACAAACTTTGACAGATTTTCTTCAAATTTGGCAAAACAACTTATATTTCAACTAAAACCAGCTCTGATAAACATAGGATAGATCGGTTCAGATTTATATATAACTCCCATACAAATGTCTCCTCCGATTTGACTCTTTTCGCTCTAGAAACCGCAAACTGTGACAGATTTTCTTCAAATTTGGCAAAACAACTTATATTTCAACTAAAAACAGCTATGGTAAAAATGGGTCAGATGAGTTCAGATATATATATATATATATATATATATATATATATATATATATATATAGCTCCATTACAAATTTCGCCACTGAAATAGCATTTTTGGACAGATTTTCTTCTAATTCGGTACATCAGCTAATGTTTCAAAATTACTATAGCGAAAGTGGGTCACATCGGTTCAGATTATGCATAGCTCCCGATTTGATTCTTTCCGCTCTAGAAACCACATATTTAACACTCCATAAAATTTGGCCGTCTAACAATCGCTCGAATTTGGGAAACATTTAAATTTGTTATATCAAAATGGCAACCTAGGACCTTCTATTAGCCGGAGTTTGATTTCTTCGTTAAATTTGCAACGTGGCAACCTAAATTATATTCACTTTAATGCTCAAAGCATTATGCCTAACGAAGACTCGACGAAACTTGATGTTTTTGAGCGGAATATATTTGACGTTGTTGCAATTAATGGTTATAAAATATATAGAACTTACAGAAGTTTTAGACGAGGAGGTTGTGTATGCTTATATGTGGGCGACATGCATAAATCAGGGGTTGTACTAAACATTATGGATGAGGGCGTCTGTGAAGGTCTTTTTATTGAGTTGGAATGTGATGTTTTTGTTAAAATATTGGTCGTGATTGTTTACATGCCTCATGGGAGTATTTCAAGTGTCGAAGATATCCTGGCTGAAATGTCATCACGTTGTCTTAGAGTGGTTATAATGGGTGATTTTAATATTGATTTATACACTCACGCCAATAATATTAGAACGATGTGAACTAGAATAGGTTTAGAAGTTGTTCATAACATTAGACCAACACATTTCTATTTATGCTCGCCCAGGCTTTCCTTAATTGATTACTTCATGGTTTCAGATGTTGATTTGGTTGCAAAAAGGAGCCGTTACAGTTTCCTGCACTTAACTCTCAAGATTCTGCCATATTCATTTCCTATAGTGTTAGTAAGCAGGAAGTACGAAGATATATAAGAGTAAGGGATTACAGTCATCTAGATTATAACCAATGTTTGTCTGACTTCGCAGAAGCGGACTTTAGCCCAATATATTCTACCATTGATTCTGAGCCGCAGGTGCAAATCTTTAAATATATATTTCTTGATTTATATGACAAACACGTTCCCGCAAAAACTAAAATGTATTTACTTCAATTTATTGGGAATGGATGGATTCTCCTTGCATAATACATGCTACAGTACTTAGAAATTTGGCGTACGAAGCTTACCAAGAGGGAAGAACAGCTGTGAGATGGAAAATATATACTAAATACAGAAATAAGCTAAAATCTATATTTTCAATCGGTATTTTTCTAACAGCTCGTCTCAACATTTTTGGAAGTCTTTAAACAATCTCTGTTGGATTGGAACCAATTTTGGGAACGTTTCACACATTAACTTAAGTGAATGTAATGATTTATTTATAATTCCTCCTGTTTGTAACTCTCCACTTCTTCAACACCACCTTCAAAGCAATGTTAGGAATGACGAACTTTGATTTTGCTCTACCAATGAGTTAGAGGTTTGGGCTTTCATAAATGGCCTAAAGTCTAACGCAATTGGTCCGGATGGGATATCCATTAAATTTCTGAAACTAGTTTACTCAACATTTATACATTACATTTACATTTTCAACAACATTTTGATGACATCATCTTTTCCATCTTCTAGGAAAATAGCAAGTGTGGTGCCAATACCTAAGATAGGTATTCCTCGGTCACATTCAGATTTTCGACCTATTAGTGTACTGCCAATATTTTCGAAGATATTCGAAAGAATAATCAGAGACCAAATCTCCCTTACCTGAACTTTCGCAACAAAATTTCTGAATTTCAGTCTGGTTTCACTAAAGGACACAGCTCTACAACACTTATGATTAAACTGGTTGATGAAATTAGGAATAAAATGGAGCATAAGAATCCCACAATATTGATGACTCTTGATTTCAGCAGAGCCTTCGATTCTGTATGCCACGAAGTCCTTCTAAATAAGCTCGGGGATATATTAATTTAATCTGTTAAATATTTTCATTGCCAACATAAAAGAATGGTGTACTGCAAATTTTATCATATTAAACTCTTCAAAGACAAAAATAATGCTATTTAGTGGATCTGGAGCCAGAGATTTCAGTCTTCATGGTGAAACTATTTCATATGCATCATATATTAAAACTCTTGGATTTTACATTGACAAGCATTTAAACTTGGAGAATCACATTAATTTTGTTATATCCAGAGTTTACTGTGTTGGTTCTAAATTCCCTTTAAAAATTCGCAAGTGCACATTCAATTTTAATGCCACTAGTGATTTATGGAGTGGAGCTTTTTTACATTTTAATAAAATTAAATCACGCTTCCACAGAATTATTCGTTTTGTCTATGGATTGCATATTCACGATCATGTGTCGCCTTCTATATTGGATTTCTTAGGTTGCTTGTTCGAGGATTTTGATAAGATTAGGTTGTTAATGCTTTTTTATAGGACAATGAGGAGTGGAGTTCCTCGTTACTTTACATCTAATTTTACCTTTTCCAGTTCTACCCGAGCACATTCATTAATCTGTCCACGGTTTTCAACACTCATTATGTGTCCGCGTTTGTAGATTATGGAATTCCATTATACCATACAATGAGAGAAACTTTTCCTATTCGCAAGCTACATTAAAATCTTTACTTCTTGCCCACGTATGACTTAGTTAACAAAGTGTTAATGGGAGGTTTTAAAATTATGTTCGTGATTGTTATGATTGTTAATGAGCCTTTATTTATATCTAGCATTATTTTCAAGATCAGTTATTTGAGTTAGTTTACTGAATTTCCGCGTCATGTAATTAATTAATACTATGTAATCATTTTGGCCTATTAGGCTTACAGATTATAAATAAAAATGAATTGAATTGAAATGAACTTAATTTTGATTCCATGCATACATCATTTTAAATTAGTGAAAGTAGATGCCTAAATGCTTATGGATGTCAATCTGAATAAAATGGAAAAAAATAGTGATTGTACATATTGAAATTACGGTGCCTAGACATAAACCCCAAAACGATTCTTTGTAGGAGTACTGTTGGCCTGAATATCTAATGTCTAAACAATAAACAACATCTACAGAAATACATTCAAGATTCGAAAGCCACCAATAGAAATTTGTGGACAAGCCTTGCAAGCAGCACGAAGTATAAGAGAATGACGAAACTATGTCGAGGCCCTATACTCCACTGGGAGCGACAGGAATTAAGACGTTGTTGTGGTGTGAGTCTTTCCATGACGATTTGTCATACGATTCTGAACAAAAACGACAGATTAGTTTGATATAAATCTTGGGTAATCTGTCAAAAAAGCGAAATAAAAGTCAAACTCACTATGAATCACCCATTATATTAGCCTCATGAAGTTAAAAATATCCTGAACATAGATTCGAAGTTTTAATAAATTTCATTATAAAATTGCACATAGTATTTATGTATTATTTAATATTTTAAATCATGTAATGTCGTGGCTTGTAAGAAAATACATAGATATACATGCATGCCGCAGTATTACCGACAAATTAGAGGCTGGGAACTTTACATAGAAATGCAGAACCATATTAGGAAAATTGTGATACATTGTTATTATAATATTAATAGTCATCTACAATATATAAATATAAAACTTCAAGTGTAATAAAAAGTGAACATGAGGAAGCAATCTTCAAAAATATGCCCTAAATATTTGGTGTATTGTCACGATTTCCTCATTTGCAACTTATACAGCCTAACTGTAGCGGGAGGTATCTTCACACCAAATTTCATGATTTCAACTTCAGGATGGTACCATTTTTATCCGTTACTTTCAGTCTTTGTTAAGGAATTTTTTTCTCTCTGGGCCGATTTCGCCCAATTTGAATCTGCGGCAGCTGGCGTGCTTTCAACAGACAGAGGGACATGGCTAGATCCTCTTAGAATTTTACCACGACCCAGAATATATATACTTTATGGAGTTTCCGATGAATATTTCAAGGTGTTATAAACGGAATGACAAAGTGAATGACATCCTTAGGGGATATATTCATCATACTGCAATTCCGATTTTCTGAATTTTCGATTTTAATATTTACGACATTGTGCATATTTTGTAACTTTCAAAGGGAAACGAGTTATACCCATCGTTTATTATAAATATTCGCCTACATATGAGTCTCCTCCGTCTGCAAACATATCTTGTCCACAAAGCCAATAATAACAAGTAAGGAAAGGCTAAAGTCTGGCGGGGCCGACTATATGATACCCTCAACTTTCTATCCGAATACAATTCAATTCGGTAAAACAGTGAAAATGAGAAGAATTTTTGTATGTTTCCTAATTATAGGCTGATATGACCTGACCCAATTTGTCAAATCGAGAAGATTATATGTATCGGGGCTATACCTAAATATGGAAGTTACCCACTTTCTAAATCTAACCTATTGTCTTGAATTTATATAGCGTTAGTCCTTAACCCGCAAAAATTTCGTTGTGCAAAGTTTTATTTGTTTCTGGCTACAATTGCGGCCTATACTTTGATTACAAGAATAGATGGACAGACAGACGGACGGACAGACATCGATCGGTAAAATTAACAATGGGTATATATCGCTTGCTTTTGGTTGTTACAAACAAATACTATGGCATTAGACCTTTATCCTTAAAATATCAATTGCACACCACTGTTCATGGTTCTTTGCATATTGTCGCCGCTTTATAAACAAATCTTTGGAAATGCTATAAAACAGAATGCCTGTTTTTTCTACCCGACAAGCTTCCTCTATAATCATAAACAAATACTTTAACAACTTTGCCAAAAATGTGAAAAAAGAAACTAGCCTAAGAGTGGAGCTTGTTTGAATGTTCAGTCAATAGGCGAAAGTATCGCTCTAAAAGAATAGTCTCTTGCAAAAGCATCAAATTTCAAATTGGCAAAAATAACAACATCAGCAACAACAACAATAACAACAACGACGACGACGAAACATTCAAGCAATCAAAATAAATTGTTTTCCTCTCCTCCACCATCAACCCCTTGGTGTTGATGCTATTTGCCTAGGCAAAGAACTTTGAGTGCGATGTCTTCTCCATCATATCGTAGTCGTGGTAGTACTGAAATTTCATTAATTTTATAATTCTAATAACAATACTTCATTCTGACACCACCACTACCCATATCCATAGCTGTTCTATAGAAACACTTATTCTTCTGCTACTGGTGTTGCTGCTACTAACAGCTCCTTCATCGTCATCGTTGTTAGTTTTCTTTTTTGGTTTATGCCCTACACTTGATTCATAAATTGTAAATGTCAGTGTCAAGCGTTTGAGGTTAACTTTGGGAATTTAATCGAGGAAAGTTTAGGTTTTCGGAAAATACTAACTACCGTTCAACTTCTTGCTGGCATTCTACATTGAAGAGCTGCGAAGCAAATAAACATTGAAAGTGGGCTTGCTAGACGTTGTCTCCAGCGGAGACAGAAAAAAACTTAAATACCTAAAAAGTTTCCTCTGAAGAGGGGATTTTTTTTCGCAATTTGCACCTTAAGCAGAAAAAAAGGATACAAATGGTACCAACTAAAGTGTTGCAGCTAGAATTGCGATTTTTGAGGAAGTTTTGAATACTTTTTAATCGTAGCATTTTATAATCAGCATTTGGATAGTTACTCTTAAAATTAAAAAAAAAAGTAAAAACAATGGATTGCATTCCACAGAGGCTGTCGATTTTCATAGAAGTGCAGAAATATTACAGGAAAATATATATTTTTTAATATAGCCAAACAAAAACAAATACAAATATTGGCAAAATAAGTATAGAAATAAATATAATATTTTTATCATATATATATATATATATATATATATATATATATATATATATTAATTTATATATATATTTTTTTTTTCAAAAAAGCTTAAATACCATAAATATTGGTAGGCAGTGGGTGCTATGTATTTCCATTCTATTTTAATTCCAAAAGTGCAAATTTTGAAAATCCTTTATCTCACGTACATAGTGCAAAATAATTTATTTTCGAGATTCAACCAATTTTTGCCGTAAAATACGAATTTGGAAAAATCTTTTTATTTTGCGCGTCTATGCAGTCAGAGCTGCAGTCATTTGGTTGGTACGATTTTTATCCCCTTTTTCAATTTGAACACCAAAAAGTACGAATTTCGAAAAATCCTTATATTTGTTATGTACCATTTTTATCCCTGTTTGCCCCATTTCACCCCCTACGAATAAAAATCGTGTAATGGTCCACTTTTTTGTTATCGAGGGAATGCACATACCCAATATCGGGGGAATGCACATACCCAAATGCAGACATATTGGAAAAATATGCTTAAATACCTGTTTTGTTTTTTTATTATTAGATCTTTTCTTTCCATAGTTTTTGTTGTAACTCTTACTCAGGCTAGAGTTGTTGTTACTCATACTCAAGCAGTTCTCATTTAATTGAGTTTGCGAGTCAGATATACAACCAATAATTAACCGGAGAAGTTGTTGCATTGCACTGGGCATTGATAAAGGGTAGTAGCGTCCCCTTGCTAGCAACCGAACCAAATAAATGTCACACACTTCTTTTTAAATAATTTGTTTTCTGTTTAAGAAAATAAAAACTAATGATCTCGAACCTGAGTAAGAGTTACAACAAATACTATGCTTAAATACTCTAAAATATTAGGGGTTATTATGGGTTTTTTCAGTCCTTGTGAGGGAAACATTTTTCCCTTTCGGTCGATTTCGCCCAGTTTCAATCCCAACCGATCTATGGCTATAAGACGTATTTATGCAATATTTGTTCCTGTTGTTTAGATGCTTTCATGGCTAAATCGTCTTAGAATTCTATGACGATCAAGAATACATATACTTTATAGGGTCTCAGGTCGATATTTCAAGGTGTTACAAACGGAATGACAAAGTTAGTATAGTCCCATCCTGGAGGTGGAGGGTATAATAATTTCTTCGCTCTTCTGAAAAATTATGGTTTTTGTTCATAGCCATTTTTTTATGCATGGTGGCTGATGAAAACCATGGTAGCGGATATCTGAAACTGGTTGATTTTTTTATTTTACATATTGATTTTTAGATTTAACAAAAAATAGATAACTAGGACACTGAAACAAGAATTTGGATAGTCCCCGTTATCACGCACTGGAGTCCGTAGTTTCGGTTCAAAGATAGTATAGGCGCACATTCGGCGGCAATCCTCCGAGCAGATAAGGAGACTTGTTAACAATTTTGCCGAGCATGGGACAGTCAAAAGAAGACCTTACCACCGAATCCCTTCATTTCGGGCAGGAAGCCTACAAAGCAAAACCAACAAATTTGGATGAACTAAAGCAATCCATTCGAGAAATAATTGCGGCTATCTGTCTCAACTCTCCAACAAACAGTAACGATCCAGTTTTTGGTAAGATGCCGCATATGCATCAACGACCGGGGTCAGGACATTTAAATCCATTATTTTTAAAACTAATTAAACTATATTTAACAAAATTGAGTGAGATTTTACATGATGAAAGAAGAGTTGGGACTGTGTTTCATACATTGAAGTCTGTCATTTCCGTCCAAAGAAAGTTTAGACGAACGTTTGGCGGCCCTCTTCCGAGCAGATGGACTCTAATGAGGTCCATAAACAATATTTCATTTTTATGTCAGACGATCCCATTTTTATCTAAACGGCAAAAATAAACAAAATTGTTGAAAATTGATTGTGACTCTAATCCACAGATAATGTATGGGACAGAATTATATTCAATTCGAGTAACAGTGCGGTGTGTAGTGATGTCAAAACCGAAACCGATGTCAACTCCGACACCGTCCATCGTTTTTTTTTTAAATTGGCATTTTCGACGAACCGGGGAAAACGATGTTTTCATGTCGGTTAACCGGTTTTTAAATTACAAAATATTTGCATTTTGTGGATATATTCTACAATAAAAACACGTAAGAAAATGTGAGAGTAATGATTTGTTTACTATTACTATTATATTTTTGAACAAACCGAAAACCGGTTTCCCGATCAAGCTTCCTTACCTTACTTTTTCCAAGAAAGCAGTAGTCGTTAGAACCTTTCGTTCTTTTTTCGGACGACCTGAATCTTTATTATAACACGAATCTCTGTCATTTACTTTTTAACTTCACTAGTTGGCCGGCGATATAGGTGGTCTGACCACACTAGATTGGGCCAATAGACGGTGTCTGGAGATACCGATGTGTTCTGTGATGCGAATATATTATTGATTTCTCATATACTACAAGGACTCAATGGGATCGAAACGTATTGGCCAATGGGAGGGACAGCGACATACACGTGTCCTCGAAGCCTACGAAATGCATCGCAAACAGGGTTCGGCTAAATTCGGCGAAGCTCATTTTTAAAGACTTGCGAACCGATTATTCCACCAGCCCATAAACGCCATCAAACAGCGTATTTTTATGAGCGGTAATTTTATTTATTAACGTATCCATTGAACCAGAAATGTGCCTAGTCACAAAACATACCTATTTTCCCATATTTCCATACATTTAACAATACAATTCAATTGAATATCATTATAATTCAAAAGAATTACTGTATTCGTTTGTCATTTTCACAAAAAAATATTCTAATCAGAAGGGTATATTGTATTCGATTCGGACTAACATTTCATTTCATCACACTTTTGTTACAAAAATCATACTTTGTTTAAAAGTAATTTGATACGTCTGTACGTACCACCCGTCTGTGTGCATGGCTATATGTATGGATATACATGTCTGAATGTAAATCTTCGTTCAACCATATACAAATTGGTATATAGTTACAACCCGAAAAACAATAACAATGCCAGCATCCACTAACTAAACGAGTATGATCCACTAACTGAAGATATTGTTAAACATTTGATAGTTACTCGTAGTAACACAAAAACAACATCACCACGAAGTTTTCAATACCCATGGCTTCATATTTCGTTATGGATCTTAAATTGGAAGCTATTAATTTTAATTGTCTCCAGCGCAGCTGAATTTGCCAAAGACGATTTAAAGTTATGTTTCAAATGAACATGGTTGTATGAAGACAACTCTGGTTTTGTAATTTACACACAGACGAGCCAATAAAACCATATAAAATAAAATATTAACTAATCTGTCATGTTGGAAAAAGAATTACTTACGTAGTTTGAAAGACATTTTTGGTTGACATTCGAAAAGTTTCAAAGCTTACTAGTAGTTACGTCCTGAATGAGACTTCTCTGTAAGTCCTTATCAACGTAAGATAGAAATAATTGTTAAGCATTTATCTTTTATAAGCTGACAAGCTGCGTTTAGACAGCCTTATACCATAAATGACATGCAAAACTTTATGTAGGTCTTGAAGATAATATTTTTATATACTCACTCTACAAAGTAGAAGAGTATATATCAGTTGGTACAGAAAGAAGTGCAACTCACAGAAGAAGTGACTTAAGACCTAAATATGTCTGCGCCAAATCAATTTCACGATTTTTAAGTTATTTAAACCATATCCGTCCGTCCATCTGGCTGGTGTACACGATACGTCTCGAAAGGATTTAAGGAATCAATCGAAACTTTTCACATGGTAATATCTTCCCCAAACTTAGTTTAAGTTCGAAGATGAGTGAAATTGTCACGCCCCTTCTGGTACCTTCCACACAAAAAGGCCACATTCCTATGTTAAATTAGAACCAATGTAACTTCCGAACGGGTATTCGGAATCAGCTATATTTTGGTATATGATAACATATACTCACTTTAAGCTTAGAGCGCTTTGGCATACCCCTTCTAGTACCTCCCACACAAATCACCCTAAGCTTCCTAAAATTAAAGCTGTTATAACTTATATACGGATAATCGGAATACTCTGAAATTAGCCCTTTGACTATGCTTTTATAGATATTTCATTCATATGTAATATTGGCGATATTTGGTTAAAACAAAACCGATATAATTTGCATACTGGTAGTCAAAATTAGTTGTAATTTGATATTTGAAAATGCCACGCTCCTTCAAGTACCTCCCACAAAATTGCTTCTACCCTAGGTAAAATATACTGGTGTCTGATATCCATTATGATTTCATATTTGATCATGTTTTTACAATTATTTACAAAAGTGAAAGTTGCGTCCACTTGCCATAAACATCCAGTACCTCCCACACTCATAATCCGACGCTAAGTAAAATGTAAGTCCTTCACTACACTTATTCTCTGAGAGTGAGGGCATATACAAATCGGTTTAACCAACTAAAACTTACTTACTTGTTTCTTACAGATTAAGGCAGGTACAGTAATTAATTAATGGCCACAAGGCTTTACAGGTGTTTGTGCATTTTTTCGCAGTTTCTTTATGTGTTATTTCTTAAAGCGGACCTTTTCTTCAGCAATTAGGTTGTATTGAAATCGTTGTTTGTTGAATGTTGCAAATATTTCTGAGAGGACTAATGTTCGGCTTTGCTATTTTTAAAGAGATTTGGGAAATAGGTGTGTTGATAGTATTTTTTATACACTCCACGAAAGTATTATTATTAATAAATTTTGATAGCTCCATTGCTTGTTATTTACGATTTTGTATATTTTGACATTAGAAAAGTTTTGGCTAAAATTTAGTTTGTTCAGTATCTGTATCGTAATATCTTTATATAATATAATATCTTTATATAATATGTAGGTTCCACTCAGGGTTGTCAGATTTTTTTGTGCCTCTATCGCCAAATCAGGTGTCAGAAATCGCCAAAACCACAAATCTCAATTTTTTGTTAAATAATTTTTATATTTAGATTTTGTTTAAAAATGCATATTTATTTCAATGTATAAAAGTATAATATTCTCTAGTATAAACTAACATTTAAAACACTATTTTTAATATTTACAGCAATTTCAAATCAAGTATACATTTAATTTATTAAAGTACATTTCAAGATCCTAGAACTAAGTACATAAAATAATACTGTTATATACTTCAATCTCATCTGAATCATTTTGGTTTTCTATTGGAATTGAATCTTTTCAACATTTCATGAGTTGGTGTGAAAGTATCACAACAAATTTTATTGGTGTTCATGTGATTTTTATACCCTCCACCTCCAGGATGGGGGTATACTAACATTGTCATTCCGTTTGTAACTCCTTGAAATATTGACCTGAGACCCTATAAAGTATATATATTCTTGATCGTCATAAAATTCTAAGACGATCTAGCCATGTCCGTCCGTCCGTCTGTTGAAAGCACGCTAGCATCTAAACGAAAGGAGCTAGGACGTCCAAATTTTCCATAAATGCGTCTTATAGTCGTAGATCGGTTGGGATTGAAATGGGGCGAAATCGGCCCAAAGGGAAAAATTTTTCCCTCACAAGGACGAAAAATACCCATAATAATCCCTAATATTTTAGCGTATTTAAGCATGTTTTTTGAATATGTCTGTTTATATTTGCTTGATATTTGGTATGCGTATTACCCTTATAGCAAAAAACTGCACCATAAAGTGATTCTTATGTATAGGGGGTGAAATGGGGCAAAAAAGGGATAAAAATGGTACACATTACACGACAACAGCTAGAAACACGAAATTCGGTGTGTACATTCCTCTAATTGAGTAGATACATGATATAAAAGTATTTTTTTTCAAATTCGTACTTTTAAGGGGTAAAATGGGAAAAGAGGGATAAAAATGGTACCAACCTAACGGCTGTACCTAGAATAATGAAATTCGGTGTATACATTCCTCTGATTGCATAGACAAGTAAAATACACGGATTTTTCAAAATTCGTACTTTTTGGGGTTAATATGAAAAAAGGGGATAAAAATAGTACCAATCAAATGACCGCATGAAATTCGGAGTATACATTCCTCTGACTGTATACACACGGAAAATAAACTGATTTTTCGAAATTTGTACTTTTTGGGGGCAAAATAGAAAAAGGGGTTAAAAATAGTACCCACCAAATGACCGCAGCTAGAGTCAAGAAAATCGAATTATATATTCCTTTGACTACGTAGACAAGACTGTGTATACACGGCAAATAAACGGATTTTTCGAAATTCGTACTTTTTGGGGACAAAATAAAAAAAGGGGATAAAAATAGTACCAACCAAATGACCGCAGCTAGAGTCATAAAATTCGAATTATATATTCCTTTGACTACGTAGACATGAAAAATAAAAGTTTTTTTCCGAATTCGTACTTTCAAGGGATACAATGGGTATGGAGGGATAAAAATGGTACCAACCAAACGGCTACACCTGGAATAATGAAATTCGGTGTATGCATTCCTCTGATTGCGTAGCCACTTAAAATAAACAGGTTTTTCGAAATTCGTACTTTTTGGGGTTAAAATGAAAAAAGGGGATAAAAATAGTACCAATTAAATGACCGCAGCTAGAGTCATGAAATTCTGAGTATACATTCTCTGACTGCGTAGACACGGAAAATAGACGAATTTTTCGAAATTCGTACTTTCAAGGGATACAATGGTACACAGGGATAAAAGTAGTACCAACTAAATGACTACAGCTAGAATGATGAAATTCTAATTGCATAGAAACGTCAAGAGGGTAAAAATGGTACCAACCACATGGCCGCAGCTGGAATTATGGAATTTGGTGTATACATTCCTCTGCCTGCATAGACACGCAAAATAAAAAGTTTTTTTTTTTCCAAATTTGTACCTTTTCTATTATGGCAAAAATTGGTTGAATCATGAAGTTAGGTTATTTTGCACTATGTACGTCTGATAATGGATTTTTTTGTACTTTTGGAATTAAATATTTATGGTATTTAAGCTTTTTGAAAATATAAATATAAGAATATTTATTTTTTGCTTTGAAATAAATAATGGTTTGAAATAATTAAAATATTATATTAATTTATAAAATTATTTTTTCAATATTTGTATTTGTTTTGGTTTGCCTATATTCAAAAAATTATATTTTCCTGTAATATTACTGTACTTCTACGAAAACCGACAACCTCTGTGGAATGCAATCCATGGTGGAGGGTATATAAAGTTCGGCCCGGCCGAACTTAACGCCGTTTTTACTTGTTATTCTTAAAAGAGCTTCCAAAAGCTGAAATTGGATCTTATTCCGTGACCTAGTTTTGGTATAATTCATAATTGAGAATACCCTTTCGACACAGACATTACTAGCTGGAATTACTAACATATTAAGGACGGTTAGTGATATTTCTTTAAAGTGGTATGTACCTGCTGCATCATGGTAATCAAAAACTTTTGGCCAAAAGTCAAGTAAATTTGTTGGAATTTCATCATAAAAACAATCAGTCCAATTTATAAGCTGTAATTTTCCCTACTGAGTTTCATACACATCTAATGGTTCGCTTTTCTAACTTTTCTAAGACTTCTCGGACAACCGTAAATTTAGTTTGGGATAATGAATTGCCTGGCAATTTGGTAGAATTTGTAATTAGGGTAGGTAGCATATTCTGCAACCCTTGCTGAATTTACCACGACTATGCTACGAAGAGTGAACGTCATTTTTCCCGCAGTTGATTGCAAATTTTAATTTGAAGAAGAAGAAAACGCAATGTCGGGCAAAGTTGTTAAATCTAGAGTAAAAATACGCCAAAATGGAATAAAAAATCATATTTTGCTTAAATGCTTAATTAGCCACACAGAACAAACATTTGTTCTACAAGGATAGATATACAATGGGTTTTGGTCTTGGAAATGACACAAACCCAAGCAAATAACGTTTCTTTATATTTTGTTGTTGTGGTTTAGCAAATCGTAGCAAACTTTGCTAGATCTGCAAGCTTTGCAAGATCTACAATCCCAATTGGCTATCTAGAGTGAAAACCCTAAATATGTTTCTCGATAAAATACCAAAAATGTGAATTTTGTATTTATGATCACATATAAAACGACAAAATACAAAAAATCGCTGAATTAATAAAAACATAGGAATATACTACAATGTCTCAAAAATTAGCCGACAAAAGCGCCAACTATTTTATAAATCGGCATGCCGCCTGGTTCCACTGTGTGGCAGATGAAGAAGTTTTGGTTCTGTTGGATGTTAAAAAGTATATTACCAGTTGTATTCGAAGAGTGACAGTTCAATGATAAAAATCGAGTTGATGTTGATGGATGTTCTTGGACATTCTCAGCCACATCAGCAATATTTTCGATTGAACACACAGGACGGTTTGTCCAATAGCTATCCATTTTCATGACATCGCTTCACCAATTCACGCACAAGCTGAACTGAAGGCCGATATTTTCTCGAAAAGACTCACTACTTTTTAAGTAAGTTTTTAATACTTTCCAATTTTGTTCGAGCGTATAGCGTTCCATTTTGCTAATGTCAAACATAAACCTGAAAATAAACAAGTAGGGAAAGGCTAAAGTCGGGCGGGGCCGGGTTTTTTGAAAACGGGAAGGTTTTTTCTATCCTGTAAATGTATGTGTTTGACAAAAAATTTTAAATCGGAAAGGACATTTGTATGAGGATATATTGAACCTGGAACGAAATAGGTGAAATATAAAATGTATAGTTTGGCCACAATTAGTTAAACTTTTGGGAGCAACATTTGTATTTGGGCTATATTTAAATCTGAACCCCTCTTACCCACCATAGTTTTGTTTACTTGGATTATAAGATGTTGTGCCAATTTTAAAGAAAATCGGGTACAATATGTGGTTTCTATAGCGCAAAAGTCAAATCGGGTGCGACATTTGTGTGGGGGCTATATCTAAATCTGAACCGATCTTACCCAATTTCTTCATAGGTGTTTCTGGTTGGATTATAAGATGTTGTCCCAAATTTAAAGAATATCGGGTACAATATGTGGTTTCTAGAGCGGAAAATGTCAAATCGGGAGCGACATTTGTATGGGGGTAAGGTTTGCATTTTCCCGTACTTCTTATTTCCCGGGAAACGGGAATTATTTTTCAATTTCCCGGGATCCCGGGACAGCACGGGAAATCGTCAACATGCCGTTTACCATGAGTTAAGCTTATTTTTTTCCAATGAAACATTCACATTTTATTAATGTAATATAAATATATATTTCACAACGAACCTGTTACAGAATTCATATAATAATAAAGCGCAATGTGAGATCAATTTAAACGTTTTTTCAGGTTTCAAAATTAATTAAAGAATAGATATTTCTTATTTTATTGGAAAATTGTTGACGCGACGGAGAACGATCGTTCACATTAATAGTCAGTAGAGCATCAAATGAAATGTTTGTTCTTTGTCCTGTCGCTTCGAAAACTTTCAACTCTTTATATATGGCGTTCAGATACATGCCCAAAATCTACTTTTCCCGGATTTTAAATTTTTTCATATGGGCATCTGGGCCACTGGGAGGCCCGGACGAAGAAACTGAAAAAGTTGATCAGCCTTTTCAGTGTTCTAAAGCGCTTAAAGAGTATTACATTTTAAAAATATATCGCCAGGATTTAGTACAAGTTAGTACAAAATTATAAACAAATTTACATCGAAACGGACGCGACAAAAAACAGAAGTACTTTGCAAGGTCTTAGAGAAATATACAAAGTTCACCGATTTTTTGCGAACTTTGTTTTTCCATATATATGAAGGCCAGAGGATATATTTTGTTTGTAGATTTATGAAGTATGAGAATTATCTCATAAATTTTTTTAATTAGGTACAGCAGAAATACGAACGCGACAAAACGGACGGGAGAAAAATTTCCACTCGTATTAAAAATTTAGTAATTTTCGTTATAACACTTCAACTTTTAATAAAAATAAAAGAGAACAAGTTAACTTCAAGTTAACATAATAAAAAAGTTGTCGAAATAAGGAAAAATAAAGTTAAAAGCTATTAGTGTGGTCTGATTTCATTTTTTTTTTGGTAGATGCCCATATGGAGCTTGACCGAAAAAGCGGATTTTGAGTCTATGTCCGAACGCAGCTTAAAAATAATTTGTCGTCCAACTGCAATATTTGACATACGACGTGATCTTTATACAACATTTTTAATTTTATTGTGGAAATGATGGAAAAATATGCGAAGAAATATGTAAAATGTTCTACTGAATTCCCGCGGGATTCCCGTACGAATTTCCCGGAATACGGGAAATGAAAAATTTGCGAATTCCCGGGAATTTTCCCGCGGGAAATCCCGGGATGCAAACCCTATATGGGGGCTATATCTAAATCTGAACCGATTTTACACAATTTCTGCATAGGTGTTTCTAGTTAGATTATAAGATGTTGTGCCAAATTTAAAGAAAATCGAGCACAATATGTGGTTTCTAGAGCGGAAAATGTCAAATCGGAAGCGTCATTTGTATGGGGGCTATATCTAAATCTGAACCGATCTTCCCCAATTTCTGTATATGTGTTTCTAGTTGGATTATAGGATGTTGTGCCAAATTTAAAGAAGATCAAGTAAAATATGTGGTTTCTAGAGCGAAAAAAGTCAAATCTGGAGCGAAATTTGTATGGGAGCTATATATAAATCTGAACCGATCTAACACATTTTTACCACAGGTGTTTCTAGTTGAAATGTAAGATGTTTTTCCAATTTTAAAGAAAATCTATTGTAATATGTGGTATCTAGAGTGAAAAGATTTAAATCGGGAGTGAAATTCGTATGGGGGCTATAGCTAAATCTGAACCGATTTTCTTCAAATTAAATAGCGTTCGTCCTTGTCCCTAAAAACTTCATTGTGCAAAGTTTCATTTAGTTATGTCCGCAATTGCGACCTGTATCGTGATTACAAAAATAGATGGACGGACGGACATTGCTAAATCGACTCAAAAAGTGGTTCTAAGGCGATCGGTATAATTAACAATGGGTCTATCTCGTTTCCTTTTGGGTGTTACAAACAAATGCACAACGACATAATACTCTCGTAGAGTGTATAAAAAATACCCTCCACCTTGGCTTGCATTCCACAGAGGCTGTCGATTTTCGTAGAAGTGCAATAACAGTACAGAAAATTTTGAATTTATTTTTAATATGGCCAAATCAAATAAAGTATTGAAAAAAATAATTTAAAAAATAAATATAAAATTTTAATTATATCACGCTTATAAGGCATGGTAACCAATATGTTTATACTATATTCAGAAAGTAAATATTAGGCAGTAATCTTAAATACCATAAATATTGCACGATATCCCAACTTCAAGATTCCAACCATTTTTGCAATAAAAGTAAAAAAAATTGGAAAAATCGTTTATTTTTCGAGTCTATGCAGTCAGATGAATGTATATACCGAATTCCATGATTTTAGCTCCGGTTTTTTTTCATTCCCTCCCCTTTCAACAGACGGACGGACAGGCGGACAGACGGACGAACATGGATAGATTGTCTTCGAATTTTATGACGATCAAGAATATATATACATATTTTATAGAGTCTCAGCTCGATATTTCAAGGTGTTACAAACGGAATGACAAATATAGTATATCCCCAACCTGGTGGTGGAGGGCATAATAAAAACAAAAATGAATGTTATTCTACCTTTCAAAGTCAAAGTAATCGGTAGTTCAAATTTTAAATTTAAAATGACCCACCCTGTACATGTTTGGCTTAAATCATCTATAACGAAGAATTCTATATTTCATGAATTAAGTTTTAGGACATCATTATTGACAATATTTTGGAGAATACGCTAAAGCTATTATAGCAGGTTTATTGTTGATAATTATTTCAATTGACTTTGTATTTATAAATTTCAAATAGCTTTAAGTGAGAGAGATTTTAAATGCCGCGAGCACTCCATTTTAGCAATTTCAGCATTTTAACCTTTGACATGACAACTTTAATCTGTTGTACTTTGTTTGAACATTATTAAGATCGACATAAACATTTGGAGAGAGTAAATCGATAACTGGTTTCCCTTAAACAAGATGCATAGGAGTTGGAATTAGTTGTGTCGTTCTGATTGTTACGGTTGATAACTAGTACATATCATGCAAGCTAGTGGTCGATGGCTATGCATGAGACAATTCCAACATGGAGTTGGATTATCACTTTTTCTCTTTTTATTTTCTCCAAATACTTTTAAAATGTTGTAGCGACTTATGGTTGAAAGATGTTCGCACAAATTGAACTTTGTATATATAGATAACTGTAATGATCTGGACATAAGTTGTATCCCTTTAAGTCAGCAATTACATAAAAATAGTGAACGTGCGACTGTCTTTGGAACTGAATGTGTGAAATGATATTTTCTTTTCCAGTGAAACGTTCTTGCCGTCTTCGAATTGGTATTGTTGGATGAAAAAATATGGACGTAGGGCATGGCATGTTTAGGCCAAATTCTCTATGTCAATCGGTAGCCTTTTTACGTCACTAGCTTTGATTGCTTCGTTCTTATCTTAGAACTATTTTATAAAAGTATCAAGAAAAAATTGTTTTTCACGATTTATGTGTAATATAACTTTGGTTAAATGTCGATTTAATCCACAAGACAAATAATTTTTTTTTAATTTTTCGTCTTTTTCTTCTCAGATTGTTTATTTTTTTAAATATGTTGTGTTAATAAACCAATGAATCGTTCTGTTAGAAGTTTTAAGTAGATTCGTTTTACTTTGGTTACTTTTGCAAACGCCCATTATTTTGTCATTTCCAAACTGACACATTTCATAAAACATAGAACAAACACAACTTTTTCATTTTTTATTATATTTTGAAAATTAAAATAAAAAGATAAAAACTGTAAAATAGTTTAACTCAAAAAAAATGTTTTGAAAAAAATGAAATGAAAATGAATGAATTCTGCAAACTTCCATGAAAAACGGAATCATCACCTACACGTTTTTCCCAATATCGTATGGAATGATTCACGTTCATATGTCTAGACGCAAACTTTTTAATCTGTAAACTCGTTTAGATGAGAGTCTGTGTCAATGAACTCGAATTCAAAACATTCATTGTGTTTATTGCAACTTGTATATAAATTTAGAAAAGTATAATAGGTTCCCCGCTGACAAATATATGCGTCAATGAGTTGAGGAGGAATACAATGACACGTTTGTGATATGTGAACAATGCTTCTTCATTACAGTTGATAAATGAGGCTTCTTTAGTGTGTAATTCTATTTATAAATTGAGTATATAATCCATTTCCTATTGTATGACCTTCAACTCTAGGCAAATGCAATAGGTAGTTTTCGAAATATGTCTAACCATTAACGGGATGAACATGTTGTGATAATGACTTGAATTTTATAATTGGAACATTATTTCAATATAAGTCGTTGATGAGTAAATTTGATAGGGCATTAGTAAATCAAAGAATGAAATTTAGGATTAATACTTTGAACACTCTACCGTAACAGGTAACATGTTAACATGTTTGTAACATGCAAAACGAGGAGGCTTCTCCTTAAGTATGTCGTCACGGACCATTGATCATGAGGTGAGAGGTATTGTGCATTTGTAAATAAATTAGCATTCTCTAAAAAGTTTTGAACCAGTACAATATTCCAGTCCAAATCACGGTTGCATAGGAAGTCTACATAATAATTCCTAATATTTAAAATGTTAAAGTACATTTATAGAAAAATTCTATAAATTATATGTGTGGACGCATATCATAAATTGATTCATACTTTTTGAGAGTGAAATGAAGCAAAAATGAACAAAATGGTACCAACCAAACGGCTGTGAAGTCGTGTCTGTGCAGCAGAACAATCGCAGCTAGAGTCATGAAATTTTGACTGTGCAGACGGGCACAATAAAAATATTTTTCGCAATTCATACCTTACTGGGTCAGAAATGGGGTAAAGGGATAAAAATCGTACCAAACAAAAGGATGCATCTAAAGAGTGATTTTAAGAACTTGAGAACTTAAAAATATACTACAAGACCGAAATATTTCAGGAACGATTTTTATAAAAAGGTGGGCCATTTAAAATTTGAACTACCGATTACTTTGATTTTCAAGCGTAGAGTAACATTATTTTTTATTTTCTGGTTCGCTCCAACAAAATTGGTATTAAAAACTTACTTCCAAAGTAGTGAGTCTTTAATGCAAACTGTACGAAGTTAAAAAAATCGTGTTTTCAGATGGAGTTCATTTTCATCTCGGTGGCTATGTCAATAAGCAAAATATAGGGTTCTTGAACCCACACGTGACTATTACATCCACAACTAGCCACTGTTTGGGTCATTTTTCTTTGAAAATTATATATATATCCGATTCTTAATTAAAATTTTAAATGGCCCAACCCTGTACAATAGGGCGTACCTCAAAAAAAAAGTTCGCCGTACACCTTCGAATATGAAGTATTATTGAAAGGTAGTTTCAAAAAAAAAATTTTTATTTTTTTATGCCGAACGTAGGGGTCGCGCTTTTACATTTTTCTATATAACTTGTATTTATAAACGGATTTTAAAGTGTGATACATCGATGTTTTTGTCTCGACGAGGCCGATTTTTTTGTCTTTGAAGTCATTGAGCTCAAGCACCCCCTTCTGGTACTTACCCATCATTTCTCAGTTGCTACTACCCTAATGTACCACTCTAATAATCGAAAATTAAAGCTCGCATAAAATCATGAATCATGTTTGAGCTCAATGACTTCAAAGACAAAAAAATCGGACAAAAACATCGATGTATCACACTTTAAAATCCGTTTATAAATGCAGAAGTTATATAGAAAAATGTAAAAGCGCGACCCCTACGTTCGGCATAAAAAAAATAAAAAAAATTTTTTTGAAACTACCTTTCAATAATACTTCATATTCGAAGGTGTACGGCGAACTTTTTTTTTTTTACTTGTAACCTGGTACGCTCTACTGTACAATCTACTATATAATTTCATGGCATTTAGTTTTAATTTCATGGCATTTGTGTACAACTTGTCGTTGAAGTAGCGCATTTACATCAGTCTTTCAACAAGTTTATCTAAAAAAGTTTATACTCAATCTAATGGTGTAGTTTTAAATAAATAAACTTAAAATCGCGCCAATAATGAGATTACAGCGTTGAAAATGCGAAAACATATCTACCACCAGAAATTTTATTCGATTTTAAGCCGAAAAGCAGTCGCCGATTTCATCGGCTCACCACGCCGCCGAGATATGTCAGAGTTCTAACTCCGTCAAATCTTACTACCAAAATAGACGACCCACTTAAAATTACAAAAGAAAATATAACTGTCGACTTAGACAACCTGCTACTGTGGATATTTCTTTGAATTTGGTATCCCACTATATGATGACGTCTAAAGAAAGTTGAATGATTGCATTTTGATTTGAAAGTCACATTTATATAAGTCAATTCATAGCCATGTGTTCCTATAAAAACAATAAACAACTTGTGCTTCTTTAGTGTGTCAAAGTAGGTAGAACTTTTATAATAATAAGCCGAAAGCCGCCGACCTATTTTGAGTAGCGCCGCCGCCGATAATTCTTGGTCGGCTTGCAACTTTGCCTACCACAAAAAATTAATTATTTTTATTGCGACTTAAATAACTCTTAAACTTATTAACGTACATACAAATGTATGCACTTTTTTAAAGTGGAGGGGTCTTGAGAGGTTTCGCATATATATAGGGTGGGTCATTTAAAATGTTTAATTAGAATCGGCTATAAAAAAGTACGGATTATTTTTTCAAATATCTGGTTTTATTGGATATGTTGAACTTTGTCATTTAATAATGGAACACAATATCATTCATATGACTACCAGAACTGGCTCGTTAGTACCACATCCGATCAACCCATTTTTGTTTTTAGTACAGGGTCCAATAATGCCGCCAGCGCAAAATCGATACCAAACAGTTATTCGTTGTGGATGCATTATGCTTATTGACATAGCCACCGAGATGAAAATAAAACTAAAAAATTAATGTTGTTCTACCTTTCAACGTTCAAATTTAAAATGTTACAAGGTCCTCCCGGTTTTTTTTAAAATTCAAAATTAGTAGAAATTTTTTAATTAAATTGTCTGAAATACTAAAATCTTTAAATGACACATTTTTAATTTCTTTTTGTCAAACGAAGCTTATAAAAATGATGAAAAATTGAAATGTGTTAAATACAAGATTGTATAAATTGTGTAATGCATCGATTCTGCCTAGTAACTGAAATCGGACTTTTTCCTGAAATGTTTCATAATGTGCGTAGTTGCGCCTAAAATGGGCGGTAATGCAAAAGTGGGCGTGGTACCTCCCATACAAACCACAAATTATAAATCTATTATTTCTGCTCCTGATAACGCAGTAATTTTTCCTTTTACAAAAGATAACTAAAAAAGAATTTCTAGGCCCAATAGAATTCTGCTTGCATAAAGCATGGATTTGAAAAAAAAATTTTTTTTTGATTTACTAGTTATTTGTTACAAACAAAAATTACTAAATATTTTCGCTTTTTAGAAATAAGAACATATTGATATTAAACCTGTATTTTGGAAAATAAAGCATTCTTATTATTTCTTTGGACAACTAAAAACAAAAAAAGAAAATAACAACAGAGCCAACCGATCACGACTCGAGAGAGAGAGAGAGCCCACACGCAATTGGCAATTCTCTTGAAATCTTCAACAGAGCATGCATGTATACATGTGTGAGTGTCACATGTACGCTGCTCTGCTGCATTTTTGCTCTGTTAAATTTTTTGCGTCGTTTTTGCTCTGTACGATTTTATTCGGCGTTTTTGTTCTGTGGTCGTCATATCAACTAACAGATTTCCCTCCCTTCATCACATTCGGCTATAGCAAATAGTCCAAATTGAAAGAATAATTTATATTATAAATAAAACTAAAACAAGTAAGGAATGGATAAAGTCGGGCGGAGACGACTATAAAATACCCTACACCACTTCCTGCTCTATACCTGTATTTGATTACTAAACACAGTTGTTTAAGTATACGATTTCATATGTACTATAAATACATCTTTAGAGAAGCTTAATGACTATGTCTTAATTGATGAAAATCTTTAACATTATATTACTCATATACGTAATGGCACTGTTGCCAACTCGTCGGAGGCAAAAAACGCCACGCCGAAAGATGTATAAAAAACACCAAAAACCACCACCGTATAGTATGAAAAAAAAAACACCGAAAAAAACACCACATAAATATTACAAACACTGACTAAAAATCCAATAAGTAAAAATTAATAACACAAAAATATTTCTATTTAATTCAATTAATTTATTATACATATAATTAACGTGTGTATTTAAGGAATTGTGTATTATGAGAGGATTTCAATTGCATACAAACAAACATAAACAAAACAAACTAAAAGTAAACATAAACATAAACATAAAAGGGAAATATGTAGTTTCTTATAAACTTCACTCGAATTTATTTTTAAACAAATATCGGTTGGTATTTTGTAGTTAGAACAGCAAGTATTTTCTAAGTTCAGGCCATATTTTACATGAAGTAATCCATTTATTGTATTCAAAGACATTCGATTTCTAATTTTGTTTTTATAAAAATTCATAACAGTAAAAACTCTTTCTACTTCGGCATTTGAACAAGGAAACGATAATAGATTAATTACAAAATTCGTTAGTTTCCGAAATGGATATTGGCTTGCAGAATCCTTAAAATTGTGAATTTCGATCCAGAACTCATCAGTTCTATCGTGATGATTCCATTTACAGAGTTTCATGTGTTTTAAACATTTTTCCATTTCGTCTAATTCATCTTCATTTGAACCAAATTCTTTAATAAATGTAATAACATCTTGTTCTTTGGTAGTTAAAATAGTATCCATGCTAAATATAGTCATTTTTTAAAGTATTTCAATATTTGGGGGTAGTTTGATTCTTATTTGGTTTATGACGGCTTTCGTAAACTTAATACATTCTAATTTTATTATATTTTTATCGACCTCAGAAATATTATTCTCAGTGCACGATTTTTCAAAAGTGTATCCAAGGTAGCAATAATTATTCAATACAAGATCAATATTTCCAGACATATAGTCAAAATCAACGTCGGGTATGATATGATATTTGTGAGGCTTTGAAGTAGTCTATACAAATCATTAAATATCTTCATGTGATCAGCGGTTCTAGATTCAAAAGCAAGATCTACTTTTTGAATATCTGATAAAACGGATGCCAAGTATGTCAAATATACATGATTCTTCGGATCATTGTACATGCTTCTTAATGTTGATGCTTCAAATAAAATAATAATATCCAAAAAAATTGTGAGTGAAAAACACTACAAAGCGCTACGCAAAAATGATGAAAAACACCACCTTAGCGCCTTTTTTGAAAAAACACTACTTTTAAAAAACGGTGTTTTCTGAAGATGAAAAAACACCACAAGTAGTGGAAAAACACCACAATTGGCAACACTGCGTAATGGGGCCAATACAAAACAAATGCTCTCTCATTGTAGCTGGGCTTAGGGAAATATATAACAAATCTAGAAGAGATATGTCACGATGTGCAAAATTTGATCAAGATCCGATGTAAGATATAGATTCTAGTTCTATGGGAGTCAAACCAAAATATGGATCTATATATTTAACCTTCATTGATTGGGTTTCTAGTTTTTTATCTTTTTTATTTATTTATTAGCTATCAATAAACTATAATAATATTTACCACATTTGAGTTATTATATATATATATATTTACGGGTAAAAAATACAACATACTATACATTACTTATTTGTAGGAAAAAGATAGTAAAAAACCTATGTGATACAGAATGACGGGAGTTGAGAAGTTTAGTTATAAGACTGTAGCTTAATAGGTCTACACAAAGTATAGATCGTTTAGTCACATTCAGCTAAATTTCTCAAATGATCGTGTCTTGACCTTCTGCATTTGTCAGTGAATGTCAGCGACCTGTCGTCTATAAACGTGTTAACCATTATTTGATTTGACATATTATGTAATTCAGCAGTAGAAAAACGTTTTGGGAGATTATAAATAATTTTCAAGTTTTTGTTTTGAATGATTTGAAGTGCTTTTTTGTGAGTTTTTGCGCAGTCTCTCCATACTTGGCATGCATAAGTAAAAATGGGCCTAATACACATCTTATACAATAGCAATTTATTTTTAACATTTAATTTTGACTTCCTGTTTAGTAGAGGGAATAGGGCTCTACCACATTTTACTGCCTTTAAACTAGCATTTTCAAGGTGTTGTTTAAAAGAGAGATTTGAGTCTAAAATTACTCCGAGATACTTTATTGATTTGGAAAATGGAATTACATTTCCTTGCACCGTTAGAGTACGAGTGGGAATTCTTTTCGGCGATTTATTGAACGGGAACAGAATGGCTTGCGATTTATCTTGGTTTACTTTAATTTTCCATTTACAGAAATACTTATTTGCAGACGAAATGGATTTTTGCATACGTTTAACTATGGCGTTTGAATCTTTGCCTCGACATATAAATGCACTGTCGTCTGCATAAAAAGCTACTTCGTTCCACTAAGCGATTTGAAATCAGAGATATACAATGAATACAGAAGTGGAGACAAAACTGATCCTTGGGGCACTCCAGCAGGAAGTGGTGTTTCGTTTGATTGAGTACCCTCAACATCAACTACGAACGACCTCTCAGAGAGAAAACTTTTGATTATTTTAGTTAGATATAGAGGGAATTGTATTTTATGTAGTTTATATATCAGACCTTTATGCCAGCTAGAATCAAAAGCCTTCTCTATGTCCAAAAACAGAATCCCCGTAGAAAGTCTCTGTCTCTTGTTTGTCTTCACCATGCTGACCATTCTCTTAATTTGATGTACTGTCGAATGCTGATCTCTAAATCCATATTGACAATTGCGAATTAATTTATTGTCATCGACAAACGTCTTGAGTCTATGAAATAAAATTTTCTCAAAGATTTTATCGAGGGAACTCAGTAGGCTGATCGGTTTATAACTTGACGGCAGCTTGGGATCTTGTCCATTTTTTGGGATTGCGATAACCTTTGCTTTTTTAAAAATCTTTGGAAAGTAAGAGTTTCAATACAAAAATTAAAAAATTTAACCAACAAGTTCAATCCAGAGAGCGGTAGTCTTTTTAATACTACATTTTGAATATTATCTAATCCTGGAGATTTAGAATTTTTGAGGTCATTAATATATTTTTTAAGTTCTGTAATATCAGTCAATGATATCGAGTCATGTGGAACAATACAGCGATCGACAGATTTATTAATTAAGTCAACAGTTTTTTCGATAGAACTTGGCATATTGACTGTGGTGAGATGTGCTTTTAAAAACTGATCCGCTAAGACATTTGCTTTTTCAGTGTTATTTGAAATTTCACAATTATTGTTTCTCAGAGTAGTAATTGGCTTGGTTTTCCCTTTAATGCGTTTTGTTATTTTCCAAAATTTATTTTTTCCTACTGGGAGATTTTGGAGTAACTTTGACCATAGATCATTTCTTTCTTTATTTATGTGAAAAGAAATTAACTTGTTGTGTTCTCTAATTATGGCTCTGTATGTACTTTTCAGATAATGTAGCTTTTTTGTAGCTTTTCAGATCTTTGTAGCTTTCTCCTATATTTGTTTCTGTTAGCAATAATGTTTCTAGTCAAATTAGATAATTGAATTTGGTTATGTCTTTTGCTCTTCATAGGTATTGTTACCGAGCAAACTTCTGTAAATAATTCAACCAAAGATTTTAATGCTGATTCTATATTGGAAATAGTTAGATCTACATTGAGTGTGGTTGACGAAGATATTCTCTGGTCTAAAATAGATGCGAACTGTTGCCAATTAGCTTCTGCTTAGTCATAGAACATTTTTTCGTTTTCCAAGATTTGTTCATTTATACAAACAGTTATTGGGCTGTGGTCAGAACTTAACTTATTAGGGTGGGTTTCAATGTCAGTGAAGTTAAGGGTTGAGTTTGTGAGTAGAATATCGATAGTTGAAGGTCTTCTTTGTACTATATTTTGGGGAAATCTAGTTGGGTTATATGGGTAATAAATATAATAATTGGAAGAAATTTTGTGGTTATACAACGCCTCGCCAGCCTTATTTAATTTCAGATAGTTCCAGGAATGGTGCTGTGCATTTAGATCACCCAATAAAAAGAATTCTCCGTTTGATGTCAGTAAATCCAAATCGTTTGTGAATTCTGGAGTAAAGCGTGGAGAATATGCTGCAGTAAAAAGAATGTCTTTATCGCCAACAGTTACGGATATGCACATATTCTCGAATGTTTTGGTTTGAAATGAGTTTCTTAGTTGGTGTTTTATTGAACTTCTTATAGCAATTGCAACCATGTGTACTTCTATCCTTCCTGTATACAATGTAGCCTGGTAATACGAATTTGTGGTGTGGTTTAAGGAATGTTTCGTTTAACATTAATATATCAACAGAGTGCTCATGCTTAAATAAATGGAGTTGTACAGATTCAGCGAAATCTGTTATGCCTTGACAATTCCAATGCATTATATGAAGCTTGTTTGAAATTTGGTTATATTGCATATTTAAGCAGGGACATTATAACATTGAGCTGTTCTGCATTTGAAGTGCAGTTACGGAGTTCTGACACCGCTCCAGTAAAAATATTGAATAGTTCGTCAATAGTGAAAAGATCATCACAATTGGGTGCAGGATTTGATCTCAGAGCGTCAGTACAGCTCTTCCTTATTGCCCCTGTCGAGTTCTGCATCGGTTTAGCGTTATGACTTCCGGAAGCCTGAGGAAGGACATCGATGTGGTTGTGTAATATTTCATGTCCTACATTTCTCGAGACGTATCTACTTTTGTTGGATAGGTTCTGTCGCATCATTATGTAATCTTTACGACATGGACAACGAGGATCGTCTGCTCTATGATTTGTATTTTTCAAATTTTTGTTGGTGCAATTAAAGCATGCATAGCACATTTGGAGCAGAGCGTTGGGCCTTTGTTACCATTAGTTGGCTTCCTCCATTGAACAATTATACCGCAAAGGTACCTTATTTTTTATTTGAGATTTGGAATATTGTGTCCTATCAAATTTCAAAACATATATTGCGTCGTCGACAGTTGAACGAGATGTTATTATCTCTTTTATGTTTTTAGGTACTATGTTGTGTGTATTTTTAAGTTCGGCTGATATTTCAGCGGTTGGTATTTTAGGAAGACCAAAAAGAACTAGCCTGTATATTTTGGTATCTCGAACTTCATGGGTGTAATATTTTAAATTTGCTTCACTTAGTTTTGTTTTGGCTGATAGAAAATCCGATACTGATGATGATATTATTTTTGTCCCTATGGACATTTTTTTAAAGGAATATTTCGTTCCAATGAGACGATAAACCGCTGAGAAACCATGGAAGTGTAAATCGTAGGTACATTTGTATGGGGCTTCATCAAACAAGTAAGGAAAGGCTAAAGTCGGGCGGGGCCGACTCTATGATACACTCTACTTTCTATCCGAATACAATTTACTTCGGTGAAAAAGTGAAAACGGGAAGGATTTTTGTATTCTACAAATGTATGTGTTTGACAAAAAATTTTAAATCGGAAAAGATATTTGTATAAGAGTATATTGAAATCTGGAACGAAATAGGTGAAATATAATATGTATATATTCCTATCCTACCCGCATTATGCATAGGTGTTTCTAGTTGGATTATAAGATGTTGTGCCAAATTTAAAGAAAATCGGGTACAATATGTGGTTTCTAAAGCGGCAAAAGTCAAATCGGGAGCGACATTTGTATGGGGGCTATATCTAAATCTGAACCGATCTTACCTAATTTCTGCATATGTGTTTCTAATTGGATTATAAGATGTTGTGCCAAATTTAAAGATAATCGAGTACAATATGGGGTTTCTAAAGCGGCAAAAGTCAAATCGGGAGCGACATTTGTATGGGGGCTATATCTAAATCTGAACCGATCGTACCCACTTTCTGCATAGGTGTTTCAAGTTGGATTATAAGATGTTGTGCCAAATTTAAAGATAATCGGGTACAATATGTGGTTTCTAAAACGGCAAAAGTCAAATCGGGAGCGACATTTGTATGGGGGCTATATCTAAATCTGAACCGATCTTACCTAATTTCTGCATATGTGTTTCTAGTTGGATTAAATATACCCATGTTGGCAACATTTGCATTTGCTATTTCGAGTTCAAATATAACATTATCCTGAAAATTTTGACACGATTCTGTGTAAGATGTGGGTTTTGGAGCGAAAATAATGTAAACTGGGGGCTCATTCGTATGGACCCATATAGTTGACTTTTATAGTAGGTGTTTCTAGTTGAAATATAATATGATGTGGGAAATTTGATAAAGATCCGATGTTGAATGTGCGTTTTAGAGCAGTAATAGTGTAAATAAAACAAACAAACAAATTACTTTCGCCATATTTCATCGTAATCGGACGACAAATGCGTCTTTTATCGTGCAAACAATCTTTAGATGGACAGCAGATGGACGGACGGACGGACGGACAGACAGACATCGTTAAATCGACTCAGCTGGTAAACTTAAAGGTTGGTCTAGCTCGATTATTTTTTTGTGTTACAAACATTTGGCGCGAAACTATCTTATAATACCCTATTCCACGAAGTAGTGTAGGGTATAAAAAAAACAAAATAAAAATGAAAAAACTTATCAGTAATATGAAATTACAAATGAAAGATTTTAATATCGCTTTAATAAGCTCTAAAACGTTAAAAAATGAAAGATTATTTTTTTTCCTATATTAATAACAGGTTTAACCGGTTTCATCGGTTTTGCAAAAATGTAAAATTTTGAATTTGTGATTTTTCGAATAAACCGAAACCGGTTTACTGAAAAGGATTGGTTTTTGACATCCCTAATACTTTCTGATTAAATGGACCAGAGATCCCGGTTTTAGACGTATTTTCTGTGCTAAATATAATCTGTATATCATTATAGGTTAAATCTCAGCTAATGTAATTATGTTTGATTTTCATGGTAACTCACTTCCACCGGAGGGTCAAGTAATGACTTACGGCATCGTTTTGAATTATAAAAAATCATACTAAGGTGATTTTTTTTTTTGCAGTTTATTCCGAACAAGTAACTCGGGACCTATTTTATGATAATTGCCAAAATAATATTTGTTTTCTTACAAATACGTTTTATATGTCTGGGAATATGGTGGCTATAAAATACAATCTTTAGAGACATTGTCTTTAAAAGACTGACGCCTGTTAACTTCATCGCATTATTGTTTGGCCAAATGTTAATTTAGCATTTAACTATTCCAACCTCATCGAGACATCCATTCTAATCTAAGGCTATAATTGGGTTTGCTACTTAGCCATTTGTATAAATAAATAAAACATGCATGTGTCTAGACATATAAATACAAATAAGACACAACCAACGAACTTTCACAAATTGTCAACATCATGTTGAATAATTTTTGGGCGTCTGTTAAACAAGGAGCCAACAGCAGCCAAGAAATATCGACAGAATGCCAAAGACATTTTATAAATTAAAAAAAAAAAGAAAATACAATTCACCTTCTTCATAGCTTTATATGTACGTACGTGTGTATATATGTGAACTTGTGTGTATGTGTGTCATACTTGCAAAACATTCACACAGGACGAAAAACATCTTTACAGAATTCAAGGATGTACAACAATAAGAAAAGTTGTATATGGCACAAGAAAAATCCAAGATGAAACTTAAATCGAATAAAGTTAAAACTTAGTTTTTCTTGACACCAAACCTCAGAAGGCTTTTGTTTTGCCACACGTTTACACACCAACCCACAAAGCTGTCTTAAAGTCAGGCCACACCGTAAACAGCACACAATCGTTCCACAACAGCTGTGGTACACCTGCTAGAGGCCAGGAGCAGGAAGCGTAAGAAAATCCAAATGTAAATCCTATATAAAATCACTTAAAGTATAACATTAAAACTATAACAAACAATAACCCTAATAACACGTATCAATTTAGATGACACTTTTCTTTGCCCTCCTCCCAATCTGCCCACGTTACTTAGTTAGTGTTAGTGTCGAACATATATATTAACACATACTGACAGCTCTAGCAACAGTCTTTGGGCATTGAATAAAGACTGATGCAATAACTTTTCAGAAAGTAAATTGTATGTGGTGTAGAAGATAGTAAGAATGCCGTTGTAAGGGTGGCATGTAAGTAATGTTTTGATTTACTTCATTATGATTTGATTATATTATCTAAACATGTTCCCATTAGGTTTTGATGATAACACCTTCGAATTGTTTGATTCGACATGAAGTGTTATTTCCTTAAAACAGGGTTGTGAGATTATTTTGTATTTGTATTATTTTTCTACGCCAAATCAATCGTCAGAAATCGCCCAAAAACGCCAAATTTAAACATCTTCAGTTTTTTGTAAAAAAAATCGACAAATTCAATTAAAACAGCTATGGAATGCAGATATTATATTTGAATTTGATACTTTCAACATTTCGTGATAAAGAAATAATACATATTTTATAGATATTTATTATTCTTAATAAAAGTTAAAAATTTTCATATACCGTTACCTAATTTAGGCAATTCATATTGCAGAAAAAACTTTCAACGCAGGGATTACTGGTCTACATTTATTAAAGTTTTTTAATTCTAATACTTCAAATAACATACATACTTCAAATAACATATATTGTAGCACTTTTGTATAAGTACCAACCGCATTATATCGTTTGGTTTTGATTTGATTTTCAATTTTGTGCACGAAGTGCGAAAAAAGAATATTGTGAAATTTTGTGTGTGAATTCTTCTTATTCCAAACTATATAATACTGATTTCTGGGCCCGTATTTAATTGTGTTATATATTTTTGATAAGGCGCGACTATCTAGTTTCAACATATGTACTTGCGAATGTAACACAAGTAAGGAAAGGCTAAACTCGGGCGGGGCCGACTACATGATACACTCCACTTTCTATCCGAATACAAATCAATTCGGTAATAAAGTGAAAACGGGAATGATATTTGTATCCTGTAAATGTATGCGTTTGACAAAAAATGTTAAATCTGAAAGGACATTTATATGGGGGTATATTGAAACCTGGAACGAAATAGGTGAAATATAATATGTATAGTTTGTGCAAAATCGGTTAAACAGTTAGGAGCAACATTTGTATTGGGGCTATATCTAAATCTGAACCGATCTAGCCCACTTTCACCATAGGTGTTTCTAGTTAGATTATAAGATGTTGTGCCAAATTTAAAGAAAATCCGGTACAATGTGTGTTTTGTAGAGCGGCAAAAGGCAAGTCAGGAGCAACATTTGTATAGGGGCTACATCTACATCTGAACCGACATTACCCACTTTCAGCATAGCTGTTTCTAGTTAGATTATAAGGTGTTAAGCCAAATTTGAAGAAAATCGGGGACAATGTGTGGTTTCTAGAGCGGAAAAAATCAAATCGGGAGCGACATTTGTATGGGGGCTATATCTAAATCTGAGCCGATCTTACCCACTTTCTGCATAGGTGTTTCTAGTTGGACTATAAGATGTTGTGTAAAATTTAAAGAAAATCGGGTACAATATGTCGTTTCTATAGCGGAAAATGTCAAATCGGGAGCGACATTTGTATGGGGGCTATATCTAAATCTGAATCGATCTTACCGAATTTCTGCATATGTGTTTCTAGTTAGATTATAAGATGTTGTGCCAAATTTAAAGAAAATCGGGTACATTATGGAGTTTCTAGAGCGGAAAATGTCAAATCGGGAGCGAGATTTGTATGGTGGCTATATCTAAATCTGAACCGATTTGCCTCAAATTAAATAGCGTTCGTCCTTGATCCACAAAATTTATTTGTGCCAATTTTTGTTAAGATCGGACTATAATGCGACCTGTAATTTGATTACAACTATTGATGGACATTGCTAAATCGACTTAGAACGTGATTCTAAGTCGATCGGTATACTTAACAATGGGTCTATCTCGCTTCCTTTTGGGTGTTACAAACAAATGCACAAAGACATAATACTCTCAGGGAGTGTATAAAAATGTTTTGTGTGTAGAGGAAGCAAGGCACTCATCACCATTTATCATCTGGCGCTCGAACTAAATTAGCAAATGACTTTCTGATTCTTTTTCTGAGTTTCTTTTAGCACAATTATACCAGAAAAAAACATATATTTTTAATTTTTAAAAAAATTGGTTAGAGGGTTAAGAAAACCAAAAAAAATACAATTATCTTTAAAATAAGCTTTCATTTTTTGGATTGTACTTACGTGTTTTCACGCGATACCATTTACAATGTCATATTTAAAAAAAACCCTTTTTTTCGTCCTCTATAAATCAAATATTTTATACAGTGCAATTATCCTACTAAGTTGCAAAGAAATCGGAAATGGTAATTTAAAAAATGTTCGGTCTGACATGAACGCATATCTATGACTTGCATACAAATTGTAATATAATTTTCTACAAAATAACGCCAATATAATAAAATCGGAGGACAGATTTAAAATTTTCTAAAATTAAAATTAGAATAATTGTTAAAAAATATATGTCATTGCAAAATCAAAATACCACCAAAAGAAAAACACAGTTTTTCTTCATACGTTCTCTAGTTTCATGTGTATATGGTCTTATCCAGGTCCAAAATGTACTATTTTATTAGGTGTAGTATTTACATAAACATAAAATGTATTCACTAAAATAATCATAATGTTACGCATGCGACACACTGTACAATTCTATGCAATAAAAAACAAAATTGTTGCATCCGAGACCTAAAAATATATACCTGATGTACACCCGAAATATAAGTTATCGATAATTTGTATAACCTCCAGGATGGTGGTATACTAACTTCGTTTGTAACTCCTAGAAAAATCGACCTGAAACCCTATAAATTATTATATATTCTTGATCGTCATAAAATTCTAAGACGATCTAGCAATGTACATCCGTCTGTCTGTTGAAAGCACGCTAGCATCGGATCAAAAGGAGCTAGGACGTCCACATTTTTAACAAATGCGTCTTATAGTCGTAAATCGGTTGGGATTGTAACTGGGCGAAATCGGTCCAGAGGGAAATTTTTTTCTCTCGCAAGGACTGAAAATACCCCTTATATTTAGAGTTATTAATCATGTTTTGGAATATTTCTCCTCATATTTGCTTCTTATTTGGTATCCGTATTCTCTTTATTGCAACAACGTGCACCATAAAGTGATTCTTATTCGTAGGGGGTGAAATGGGGCAAAAAGGGATAAAAATCGTAACTATCAAACGAAAACAGCTAGAAACACAAACTTCGGTGTGTACATTCCTCTAATCGAGTAGATATATAATACATTTTTTTCCCAAATTCGTACTTTTAAGGAGTACAATGGGATTAGAGGGATAAAAATGGTACTAACCCAATGGCTGCACCTAGAATAATTAAATTAGGTGTATATATATATGTATACATTCTTCTGATCAGACTTTTCGAAATTCGTTCTTTTTGGGGTTAAAATGGAAAAAGTGGATAAAAATAGTACCAACCAAATGACCGCCGCTAGAATCATTTAATTTTGTGTATACATTCCTCTGACTGGAAAAATCTTTTTATTTTGCGTGTCTATGCAAAATAAAACGATTTTTTCCACTTCGTCATTTTTTACTTTCACAGCAAAAATTGGTTAAATCATGAAGTTTGGTTATTTTGCACTATGTACGTGAGATAATTGTTTATCAAAATTTGTACTTTTGGAATTAATATAGAATGGAAATACAACTAACTGTCACCAATATTTATGGTATTTAAGCTTTTTTGAAAATATAAATATAAGAATATTTATTTTTTGATTTGACTTGAAGTATTATTTCGATATATATAGTGTACCTTATAATAATAAAAATATTATATTTATTTATATATATTTTTTTTAATATTTGTTTTGGTTTGGTTATATTAAAAAATATATATCTTCCTGTAATATTACTGCATTGTACGAAAATCGACAGCATCTGTGGAATGCAATACATGGTGGAGGGTATATAAAGTTCGGCCAGGCGGAACTTAACGCCGTTTTACTTATTTTTCGATAATTTTGAAAAATTCCCATCTAAGATATACTGCTGGGCATTTTTGGGACTTTCTTTCATCAAAAATATAATAAATGTATGGGGACCACGTTAAGCGTTGAAGATGGAGGGTAGGTGTGCTCTGAGAAAATATTGGGGTTAAAAAGTTTGGGGTTGGTCTTACATTTGACTCGACAAGCGGTCTCCTCGGGCCAGTAAAAGCGGTGAGGACAAATTAAAAAAAAATAATTTTTTATAAGGAGTGTGTGTTCGAAAAAAAAAATGAAAATTACTGGAAATCGCTCTTACATTTACGCCTCTGAGGGCGACTCCGAGGCAGTTTTGGGGGTTTTGTGTATTTTTACCCCTTACATTTGACCAAGATGAGCGCCCACTTACCCTCACCCCACCAACCCTATTTTTCGGCTCGTGAATTTGTTTCCGAACCTCACAAAATAGGGGGTTCAGATGTAAAGAAAACATAGTTTTATATACCGATATGCTGCAAGAACACGCCAGACTGGGAAACTTTAACCGCCTATAAAATTAAATTCCGATGTGATCTGAAAAAACGCCGACACACGTATATTTTTTTGTCTCCTCTTTCAGAACCCATTGTCAGTACCCCGTAGTTGTTTTCGTGTTGTACTGTGTAATCGATAATCTCTAATATTTGGTGTAATTAAGCAATTTTTTTATTAAGATTAATGCCTTGTTAAATAAAATATTTTTGTAGACTCGCCCTATATGTGGAAGTGGTCTTATTTAATTAATTTTAATTCAAATTATAATAATTACATTACACAATTTATTTAGCAAAAATTGCACTACATGAGGGTACATACGATTTGACCGGACCCAACTTAAAGTCGTTCTACTTGTTAATAGCTTGCACACTAGCGTAGAAAGTAATGAAACAAAGAAATAAATTTGCACTAGAACTCAAACTGTAGTGTGCTGTGCGGACTCGTGTGAACGTTGATCCTTAATTGTCTCGAAAAGGGGAACGGCGAACGCTTTACTAATTCACTGACCAGACACTGAACACATTAAGGACATAGGACACATAAAGGAATATTGTTTATGTTACGCTGTCACTTACGCCAATTTATTCGTGCAACATATGTATGTACAAACACATGGACACGTGTATATGATTCCCTGTGTTGGGACTACGTTTGTGTATTTGTGTGAGTGGGAGCGAATAAGAAAAAAGTGTAAATGTATTTAGGGATATTGCTAAAATGTACATTTATATACAGGACACTATATACAAAGAAATTGCGTGTCGATGCATGGACAACATGTCCAAAACCATATCCCTATTGCTTCCTTAATATTTCTCATATTCCGTGTTGAGTCATTGACCAAATTAGATGTGTCGTTTCCATAGGACATTTATACTGATATATCCTAGTGTATTACGCCATATGTCGTCCACATGTATATTTGTATTTATGTATTAAGGTGTTAGTAGGTCATTCCAGGATCTGTTTTTTTCGATGGGAGTTAGGGCAGAATGCCTGGTAGAAAAGATTGTCAACGAGGAATACATGTGGAGAAAGCGAAACTGGATTTAATAGTAAAATAAGCTAGAAAACATGTTTGTAAGGCATGCAATTCTAGGGATGTCACAAATACGATTGCATTTTTACTTATATTACTTAATGATGATGTGGCATTATCAGCTTTTGTTCAGCATCAATGATATATGGCACAACAACTGATTTGAAAGGATCATCATGAAATATGTCCTTGGTAGAAATTCAAACACGTTTATACGTTATAGCATCGTTTCACATTGGTTAAAGATGGGGCTCTCTCGTCGAACATGAACATTTTCACGATTACATATTTTGTTGGCATACAACCCTATAAGCTACCACGTCATATAATTATTCTATCGTTTCACAGTGGATTAGGATAAGGCTATATTCATTGAGGCATACTGATTCATAAAATCAACATAAAAAATATGGCTTTTTTTCTTTTCTAAAACTCGAATTTTTTTTAAACGTACCATTGTAATCTCATTTTGGAAATATAGATCCGACCACAAACGATATTTTATCTTTTTAAACACGTACACAAAAAGTTTGATGAGGCATTTTAACAATGTTTTTACTCTCTTGAAAATTTTTAAAATAAGACTTAAGTTGTTATATCGAAATTTCACAGATTTATACTTTCATTTTGGAAATATAAGTCTGATAATATATTTCCATATGTTCGATTAAAGGTAATTATGGTGGCTACAAATGTTGCTAATTTCATTTTCACATAGAAACAGAGATTCATGATTTTTATCCATATAAATGAAAAAGGTTAGAAAAATGTTTAGCTATTGTCGCCAAAACCATTTAGATCCTGAAGGTGCGAATATCTAAAGATCTCTTTACTTTTTACACCGAATTTCACTTCTTTAGCTGTAGCCATTTTGTTGGAATCATTTGTATTCCCATTCGCGCCATTTTCCGCCCAAAAGTACAAATTTCGAAAAATTCCTTTATGTTTCGCGTCTATGGGGTCCCCGTTGAATATTTCATATTAGACTCCATACTGATGCATAAAATCAACACAATAAATATGGCTTCAAATGCTGCTAATTTCACTTTCACATAGAAACAAAGGTTTTTCAACAGACTGTAAAAAATTGAGGGAAAAGATGATTTTTTTTCGAAAAAATCCTTATTTTGCTGGCATGAAAAAAACCCATAAAAATGAAAAAAGTTAAAATGTTTTTTACTGAACGACAAATACTAAATTTCATGATTTAGGGCCTGTTTATACACTCCACGAGAGTATTATGTCTTTGTGCATTTGTTTGTAACACCCAAAAGGAAACGAGATAGGCCCATTGTTAATTATACCGATCGTCTTAGAATCACTTTCTGAGTCGATTTAGCACTGTCCGTCTGTCTGTCTGTCCGTCCGTCCGTCCGTCCGTCCATCTATTCTTGTAATCACGATACAGGTCGCAATTGTAGACAGAACCAAATGAAACTTTGCACAACGACGTTTTTCGGGATAAGGACGAACGCTATTTAATTTTAAGAAAATCGGTTCAGATTTAGATATAGCTCCCATACGAATTTCACTCACGATTTGACTCTTTTCACTCTAGATACCACATATTACAACAGATTTTCTTTAAAATTGGCAAAACATCTTATATTGTAACTAGAAACACCTGTGGTCAAAATGTGTTAGATCGGTTCAGATTTATATATAGCTCCCATAGAAATTTCTCTCCCGATTTGACCTTTTCCGCTCTAGAGACCACATAATGTATCAGATTGTCTTCAGATTTGGTAAAACATCTTATATTTCCACTAGAAACACCCATGGTGAATATCGGTCAGATCGCTTCAGACTTATATATAGCTCCCATAAAAATTTCGCTCCCGATTTGACTTTTTCCGCTCTAGAAACCACATATTGTATCAGATTGTCTTCAGATTTGGTAAAACATCTTATATTCCCACCAGAAACTCCCATGGTGAATATCGGACAGATCGGTTCAGATTTATATATAGCTCCCATACAAATTTCACTCCCGATTTGACTTTTTCCGCTCTAGAAACCACATATTTCCACTGGAAACACCCATGGTGAATATCGGTCAGATCGGTTCAGATTTATATATAGCTCCCATACAAATTTCACTCCCGATTTGACTTTTTCCGCTCTAGAAACCACATATTGTATCAGATTGTCTTCAGATTTGGCAAAACATCTTATATTTAAACTAAGAACATCTATGGTGAAAATAGGTCAAATCGGTTCAGATTTAGATATAGCCCCCATACAAATGTCGTTCCCGATT